>MU702893.1:111909-168839 GCA_026770625.1 Nicotiana glauca | reverse complement strand
CCTAATTAATTCCCTTTTATTTATTTTAATCTTTTGGAATTCTTTACTTGGGGTAAAAATCACGTGCTCACACAAGTCACCTTAATATTGCACTACGGTGTGCAAATCCGGGGTTTCAAACCCTCAGGATATCATTTACAATCATTACTCACCTCAAACTGGTGAAATCCCTCGCTCGCGACGCCTTGCCCCTCAAATCGGCCTCCACACACGTCGAATCTAACCAAAATCAGAGCGAATACATCACAATATGCCAAGGGAATAATACCCAATCGAAAACAATCCAAATATAGCAAAAATCGCGAAACTAGCAAAACCCGAGCCCCGGGCCCACTTCTCGAAAAATTATAAAACTTACATTACCGAATTCCTCGTCTCGCCACGAGTCTATACATATCAAGTTTATCAAAATAGGAGTTCAAATTCCCCCTCAAATCCCAAATTTTTCATTTCAACAACCAAGCCCTAGTTCTTCCAATTTTTACCCAAATTTCCAAGTATTAAAGGTTGATTCTTCAATAAAATGATGTTTCTAGGCCATAGGACTTACCTCCAATCGATTCCCAGTCAAAACTCTCTAAAATCCCCGTCAAAATCTCCCAAGCTCGCTCAACAATGGTGGAAAATACATAACCCTCATGGAACAAAATGAATATAAACCCCTACTGGCCTTCAGGGGTTTCCGCTTCTGCGGTCCCCACGCCCGCTTTCGCGTAACCGCTTCTGCGGTTTTTATCCACTTAAGAGGAATTTCATTAAATCACAGGGGCCACTTCTATGACTCAGATTCCCGCTTCTGCGCAACCTCACCTCCAAGCCAACCGCTTGTGCGACCTTACGTCCCCTTCTGCGGACTCGCTTAAGAGAAACCATTTCCGCTTCTACGAAACTTCCCAACTCAGCCCCAGACCGTTTTTGCGACCTATAACTCGCTTCAGCGGAACCGCTTTTGTGGCCCATTTCCGCAAAAGCAAAAATACCTGATACAAGCAATATGAACCTGCAACAAACTTTAAAAACTCCCCGTTTAACCACCCGAACTCACGCCGAGGCCCCCCGGGACCTCAACCAAAAATACCAACACATCCTAAAATCCCATTCAAACTTGTTCCAATCCTCAAAACACATCAAACAACGCTAAAAATCATCAAGTCACATCGGATTCAAGCCTAAGTTTCTTCAAAACTTCCAAAATGCGCATTCGATCAAAAACCCGACCAAACGATCTCCGAATGACCTGAAAATTTGCACACATATCCAAAATCACCCCACGAAGCTACAACAACTCTAGGAATTCAATTCCGACCCTTGGATCAAAATCTCACCCATCAACCGGATTTTGCCAAAATACGAACTTCGCCAATTCAGGTCTAATTCTACACCGGACCTCCAAAATCACTTCCGGCCACGCTCCTAAGTCACAAATCATCCCCTGAAGCTAACCGAATCACCGAAAATCACATCCGAGCCTTCTAACTCATAAGTCAACGTCCGGTTGACTTTTCCAACATAAGCCTTCCTTAAAGAGACTAAGTGTCTCATTTTTTATCAAAACCAGTCCAAATCAACTCTAACACACCATATACCGATAATGAAACATGCAGAAGCATAAAATGAGGGAAACGAAGTAATGACACATGAGACGACGGGTCGGGTCGTCACATCCTCCCCAACTTAAACCAAACGCTCGTCCTCGAGCGTACCCAGAGTTGTACTACAAGCAACACAATAGCTGAACGACCTTACCAAGCATAAACCCGGGGTGATCCCTCGTCATCCTATCTCGCATAGGTCAGATAACACAATATTGCTGAAATTTCACAGTCCATCTAAACCATAAACCGTAGGACCACATTGCACTTTTCGAAATCTTACACAAGATCAGAACTTCACATCTTTATTCGGAATAAACCCGAGCCAACTGTAATAACCCATACCTGCAACCTCGGCTGCAATCATATGATATACCACATAACTCAAACACATGCATCGATAACTTCCATTCACAGCAGTTGCCCACGACAACCAAATATTGATATAAATTCTCTTGTTAGATAAAGTTTCATCCCAACTCTTTCATATACTACCAATGATAAATGAAACACACAATAAACCATAATCATTTCCCAGATCAACCATTCATGAGGCCATTTCTCCTCTGGCAATTACCATAGCCGAATCTCGATATTTACCCATCAAACAAGCTGAAATCGAACCCGTTTATATTTATTAATGATCCTTACGATCTCCTTTGACCAAACACCATCCTGGTGACATGACACATCAATACGGCCTACGCCACAACTTGCATAATACGCATACCAATAAGAAACGGTCTGAACATACTCAAATCATGACAAATGACTCAAACGAAAGAGTTGTACCTTAAGCTCATCAGTACCATCACCACACAAGGCTGAGACCCCATCTCACATCATAGAAATAGAACACCTGAAGCTATCCCGAAGGGTCATAACTCCACGTAGCCTCGCTACAATGCGCGATCCTATCCAAACATTGTTACACACGAAGCACCTCAAGTCGCTGTGCTCAAAATCAACAGCCACACATAATTTTTGATGTCTGAAACCAAAGCAATTCATTACACCCACGGTGGAACAAATAACATACGACACACAACCTGATAGATCATAACCAATACTCCATTTACCAAGCAACACTCAATTACTCTTCCCGCTCGACTTTCTCTATGAATACTCAATAGAACCACGCCACTTGTGCCCACATCCAACTAATCATAACGTCTCACAGCACAGAAAAAGCAACTCGTAGATCTCCCCAGATCACTAACAATTTCAAGAACAATCGAATCAACCTATCCCTTAATAATACAACTCGGGGCCAACCAAGCCAACTCAAGCTAAACACGTATCCTATCAGCTTACCAACGAACTCATTACCAAGAAGCCTGAAGCTGCTCCTTCCACTACTTTAACTCCTGTCGGAGCCGTACGATACGGTGCCTGGCACCAAATAAATACCAAAATCCACAATCTCGCCCGGCAACATGCCCGGCCACAAGAAACGCATCCGAAAAAGTCCCTCAATACCAGAACTGAATCAATGGTAGAAACCTATGCACTGACATCCGCCACGAAGGCCCAATTAAGAAAAGCAATCCTTCCTAGCCGTCCGCTAGTCTTTGGAGTACAACCACTCTGCTAGAACATAATTCGATGCACTCCGCCACGCAACCTGTGGCATTTTCTGAAATAACCCGTAGCATAATAGTCTAGAATAACCCAACACTGAGACAACCAGTCTACACCCCAATATCAAATCCAGAATCTAATATACCAAGCGAAGAAAGATCCACTCGGGCTTCCAAATCCCAATAGCTGCTAATGGTACCAATACACACGATCCACAACCGCTACACATTCTGAACCGGAGAACTCCCAGTCCCCAACCCCATATAGCACACGAATCACTGTACCTGATCCCAAATTCTGCAGTATGAATACATATTACACCTAGAGTACCCAATCATTCTTCGAAAGATATTTTAAAATTCTCTTGCGCCATCAAACAAACTCAGATATCAGTAGTCGATCTAGTAAGAAAGTTCCACAACACTACCAAAGTATCATCAGTCTAATCACCTTACCCTTCTTGCGAGGCATATACTCTTGTCAAATCACTTCCAATTAGCAGTGCCATTTCCTTGATTACCTGAGGCTACCCGTTGCCTAAGAATTTTATGAATTTCTTTTCAGAACTGAACTGTAACTCATCTAGCCAAGACCTTCCGTCAATCCCATCTAGAAGAAGAATCATTACACATTCCATGCTTCGCATGCCCCAAGAAATTATATACATCTCCGAACCACGGTAAAACTCAACAAGAACTCTCTCCCCGTTCCATTTGCACAAGCTAAACTGCCAGGACTGAATCCTGCTATCCAAACCAAGATAAGCAAGCTGTCAGAACTTAAGAGCTTCACCTGCACAATACCTGTAAGGGCTCACTACCTCGCACACATACAAAGAATTAATCATACCCTCACCATACCGATTCGGTATACTATCAAGCTATTCCATCTATTTAATTTTCCTTCTGATTCACGATCAACTTGATATTCCCTCTTGCTGTAGCACCACAATGCCTCAACCCGAGCCCACTACACGAGACCCATGCATAAGACCACACTGTCTCAAACCCATGAGCCACCGAATACCCCCTTAAATGTTCCTAGAAATACCACATTCCAGCTTGCCCTACTTGAAGAACTTCCTGCGAATATGAATTCGTTGCCATTACTTTCTAGATACTGATACATAGGATCCCATAATCAACATAAAATACCAGAAGTCTTGACCTTTTTCAATGAAACTCATTCTCTAACCACATACACGACCTTAAGGCACCTGATTGTTACATGAAGAATCTTGAACACATTAAAACCATTCTCGAGAGTCATTACTTCATATTCGAACTGTAATTTACCTGATCAAACAGACATAACCACTCATGCCTCATTAGTACTCTGACACTGCAGGATGTGATCTTATTCCGATACAACCAACCAACTTCCTTCTAAGCTAAGCATTCTTTATCAACAACAGCTCAAGATATCCTATTATTTTCACACATCTATGAAGTACCATATAATCTTTGTCAAACTTTTTCTTCACTTGTGCCATCCTCGGCTCAATTTCTGCAACCAGAACTGATCCGTCAGCATATCTCGAAACTGAACCAATATAGCACATAACCGTGCAGTCAGCTAATCAACAACAACCTCCCCAACTTGGCTCGAAGCCATATATCAAGACACCCTTAACAATTTATAACACTTTTACTCTATGATGCCACAATGAGATTAAACTCAATCACCTACAAGTTTGTGAAAACACAGATCATCCAGTATTGCAATCCTCTACAAACCTCGCATTCAGCCCCACATCAACTGAGTCCACCCTCTAGAGCGACCCGAATTTTCAAATTTCAACACATACCCTTCAATTACACATGAGATCTTCTAGCATACACACAAGGATCATACCACGCAAGGACACTCCGCAGGAGATAACCCACCTGCTTCGCCTCAGTTTAGTATTTCAGCACACCTTCCACCGTCATACACATAACACAGTCATTTAGTCTTCCTGAGTCTGAACTCATACTGCCACATGTAATGTACTTCACTTCCCAAATAGGAGACACGAAAATATTCTTCACGCGACCATAATTCGGGCTACACATCAATCATAAAAGGAATCGAACACTTAACAGTTTGTCTATTATCCGGCAGACTTCTTCGTTACTACCAAGTCATATAAATACACCTTGCAGCACTAACATACTCATCACATGGATATCCAAATGCCATTCCGGCTAATAAGGACAATACTGAACATATAAGTTCAAAACACTTGCTCACACGATCAGCACCTCGGTGCTCGAGCCATAGGCAAAGATCCGGCCGCAAGTTCTCCAGACTAGCCCAATATGCTTACAAAGATTAAATCTCGCCCCTTGATTGGGGAATCACAAACCATCAAGGCACATATAATACTGAGCGCTCATGTGCGCATACAGACGTGTGGAGGGAATTTCAAGAGCTATATCTTAAGTTGAATCAAGTATGCACGATAAGAATTCCAAAAAGGTGAAGTTTTTCCTAAAGGTTCTGTAGCCTCTAGAGTATAAATACAGACGTCTCCGTACCGATCCCCGAGACTCTACTAAACCTGCTCATGACTCGTGAGACCTAGTAACCTAGGCTCTAATACCAACTTGTCACAACCCAATTTCCAAACCCGGTCGTGATGGAGACTTACGTGAAGATAAGGCCAGCCAACTAACCCAAATTGTCTCTTTAACAATTATTAAACATAATGAATAGAAAATACAACTTAATGGCATTAAAACCATTAATTACAACCCAACACAACCCGACCGGGGTGTCACAAGTCACGAGCATCTAAAGAAGACTGAACACAACTACTGGGCTAATAATAATATACAGAATAAAATCTGGAATCAAAAGATGAAGTCCAATACCGCAAACGCTGGCGGTCAACTTGCCCACTACAGTAGTAATACCTTCAATCAGCTATTAACCCGCTTCCGGGTGAACAATACCTGCAACTGCACGCGAGGTGCAAGGAGTAAAGTGAGTACTCCAACTCAATGAGTAATAAAAATAAATAATAACTGAGCAGCAAGAAATCACGTAAAGCAACCAACAGGCTATACATAAGCCGGGTACAATTTTCGATAAAACGGTGAAATCAATGAACTCTTTAAAAATGTTTCGGCTCAGTTCAAATCACTTTTTAAAATGGTCTTTTCAATAATTATGAAAATTGTTTAAAAATAGTTAGTGCTGATTAGCACAGAAAATCCGCCCCTCGAGCACAAATACCACAGTATAACAGATAAAAATGAAAATAAGTATGTAAGATGAGCACATAAAAGTTCACCCCTCGGGCACATCTCAAAATAGTACTAGCCCCTCGGGCTCAATATCAACCGCTCAGAACAGTATCAGCCCCTCGGGTTCAGTCTCAATCACATGGTACAACATCAGCCCCTCGAGCTCACTCCCAACTTACATCAGGGTACCCGCGCTCACCGTGGGTGTGCAAACTCTGGAGGGGCTCTTACAGCCCAAGCGTTATATCATCATAAGGCCTGAAAGCATGTACATATCAACATGAGTCCTGAAAGCCTTCTCACAAAACACTCGAGGCCTGAAATCCTACTCACATATCGCTCGAGGCCTGAAAGCCTCCTCACGTATCACTCGAGGCTGGAAAGCCTCCTCACATCTCACTCGAGGCCTGAAAGCCTCCTCACATCACTCATCAGATCCTCAATCATGGCCCTTGACCTCAATCAGTCCAAAAATAATCATAAGCCCCTCGGGCATCAATGAAAACAAAAAAGCTCAGCTCAAACAATAGTTCAAATATTAGTTGAAAGCTCAAGGTTGAGTAAAAATATAGTTGAGTTCATGAAGCAGTGTAATTCAAATGGACTGAGTGAAAATAATATTTCAAATAGTAAGGAAAACAATGATGATAGCTTACAAGGAGTTCAAACAGTCGGCAATAAGCCCCAAATATGGCAATAAGCCCAAGTCATAGTGAAAAAACACTTCATAGTCAAATACGCGATAAAATCAACAACCGGGATGGGCCAAGTCACAATCCCCAATGGTGCTCTACCCTACGCTCGCTATCCGGCGTGCAAGTCACCTCAATATAGCACTACGGTGTGCAAATCCGGGGTTTCAAACCCTCAGGATATCATTTACAATCATTACTCACCTCGAACTGATGAAATCCCTCGCTCGCGACGCCTTTCCCCTTAAATCGGCCTCCACGCACGTTGAATCTAACCAAAATTAGAGCGAATACATCGCAATATGCGAAGGGAACAATACCCAATCTAAAACAATCGAAATATAGCAAAAATCTCGAAACTAGCAAAAATCGAGCCCTAGGCCCACTTCTCGAAAAATTACAAAACTTACATTACCCGATTCCTCGTCTCGCCATGAGTCTATTCATATCAAGTTTATCAAAATCGGAGTTCAAATGCCCCCTCAAATCCCAAATTTTTTATTTCAACAACTAAGCCCTAGTTCTTCCAATTTTTACCCAAATTTCCAAGAATTAAAGGTTGATTCTTCAATAAAATGATGTTTCTAGGCCATAGGACTTACCTCCAATCGATTCCCAGTCAAAACTCTCTAAAATCCCAATCAAAAGCTCCCAAGCTCGCTCAACAATGGTGGAAAATACACAACCCTCGCAGAACAAAATGAATATAAACCCCTACTGGCCTTCAGGGGTTTATATTTCTGCGGTCCCCATGCCCGCTTACGCGTAACCGCTTCTGCAGTTTTATCCGCTTAAGCAAAATTTCATTAAACCACAGGGGCCGCTTCTGCGACTCAGATTCCCGCTTCTGCGGAACCTCACCTCCAGGCCAACCGTTTCTGCGACCTTACGTCCGCTTCTGCGGACTCGCTTAAGCGAAACCACTTCCGCTTCTGCGAAACATCCCAACTCAGACCCAGACCGCTTTTGCGACCTATAACTCTCTTCTGCGGAACCACTTTTGCGGCCCATTTCTACAGAAGCAAAAATACCTGATACCAGTAATATGAACCTGCAACAAACTTCAAAAACTCCCCGTTTAACCACCCGAACCCACCCCGAGGCCCCCCCGGGACCTCAACCAAAAACACCAACACATCCTAAAACCCCATTCAAACTTGTTCCAATACTCAAAGTACATCAAACAACGCTAAAAATCATTAAATAACATCGAATTCAAGCCGAAGTTTCTTCAAAACATCCGAAATGCGCATTCGATAAAAAACCCGACCAAACGATGTCCGAATGACCTGAAAATTTGCACACATTTCCAAAATAACCCTACAAAGCTATAACAACTCTCGAAATTCTATTCCGACCCTCGGATCAAAATCTCACCCATCAATCAGAATTCGCCAAAATACTAACTTTGCCATTTCAAGTCTAATTCTACACCGGACCTCCAAAATCACTTCCGGCCACGATCCTAAGTCAAAAATCATCCCCCGAAACTAACCGAATCACCGGAAATCATATTCGAACCTTCTAACTCATAAGTCAATGTCCGGTTGACTTTTCTAACTTAAGCCTTCCTTAAAGAGACTAAGTGTCTTATTTCTTATCAAAATCACTCCAAATCAACTCTAACACACCATATACCGATAACGAAACATGCAAAAGCATAAAATGAGGGAAACGAAGTAGTGACACAGGAGACGACGGGTCGGGTCGTCACAATAATACAAGCAGTATAAAGATGAAGATACTATCTTTTAAGGGAACAAGGGATCCAAACTTGTATCTTGATTGGGAGAGAAAGGTTGAAGCCATCTTTGACTGTCACAACTACTCTAAAGGTAATAAGGTTAAACTTGTTGTTGTTGAGTTTTCGGGCTATGCTGCTATTTGGTGGAAAAAGCTTACTAGGGATAGATTGCAAGAAGGACAAGCACCAATTGCTACTTGGGCAGAGATGAAGAGGGTGATGAGGAAGAGATTTGTGCCATCACACTTTCAAAGAGAGCTACAACAGCGTCTTCAGATATTAAAGCAAGGGTCCATGTCTGTGGGTGAATACTTTAAGGCTATGGATATGGATATGATCCAAGCTAATTGTATGGAAGAAGAAGAGGCTACAATAGATAGGTTTTTAAATTGTTTAAATAAGGAAATGGTTTATGTAGTAGAATTACAACAATATGTTACAATAGATGAGTTAGTTGATTTATTTGTAAAGGTACAAAAGCAAAATAAAAGAAAGCAAACTAGCTCGTGGAAAGGGGTCAAGTACCATCTCCAAGAAGCCTTGGCCGAATCAAGAGATAAAGAGTTCTTCTAGACCTCAAAAAGACAAGGGTAAATACAAATTTGAGAACAAAGAGGGAGGTAAAACATTTAACCCTAAACCTTCTACATCTTCTAGTTCTATTCAATTTCATTAATGTAAAGGAAGGGGACATATGATGAATGAATGTCCAAGTGGAAGAAACATCATTCTTAGAGAAGATGGGGGATATGAGAGTGAAAAATGTGAGAGAGAAGAAGAAGAGGGAGACGTGAGTGATGAAGACGATGTAAACTGCCACATACTGGTATGATTAGGGTGGCTAGGAAGATTATGAGTGGAGAATACGAGAGTAATAAATGTGAGGAAGAGAAGAGATGTGTGAGTGAAGATGAAGTACAACTACCTTTTAATGATGGCATGATTGGAGTAGTTAGGAGGATTATGACTATCAATTTGGGAAGCAATAGTGAAGAACAAAGGGAGAATATATTTCACACTAGGTGTGGGATTAAGGGAAAAATATGTTCTATGATCATTGATAGTGGTAGTTGTGCTAATGTGGTGAGTTCATACTTTGTGGAAAAACTAAGACTTGCATGCATGAAACACCCTACTCCATATAGAATCCAATGGTTAAATGATAGTGGTGAACTATAGATAAACAAACAATGCATGATTTTATTCAATGTTGATAGATATGGGGATGATATTCTTTGTGACATAATCCCTATGCAAGCTTGTCATATCTTACTAGGCCGTCTTTGGCAGTATGATAGGAATATTTTTCATGATGGAAGGAAGAATAGATATTCTCTTGAGCTTAATGGCAGGAAATTTACTCTTGAACCTTTATCTCCTTCTCAAGTGTTTGAAGAGCAGAATATATTAAATGAAACAATGGGAAAACCAAGGGGAAGGATAAAAAGTGAGTTTGAGGAAAAAGATAAGAAAGGAGGCCAAGAGTTCGAAACAAGAGAGACTGCTTAATTCTCTTTTTTTGAGGGGGGGGGGGGCAAAAATTTGAGAGAAGAGATAAAAAGGGGTTTAAGTGAAAAAATAGAAAGTCTTGGTTAGAGGAAAGAGGCTAAGGAAAGGAAAAAAGAGAGTTTCTATATAAAAGCCAAAGAGTGTTTAAATGCAAAAAAAGTGGGGTTGCCCATAATACTACTTACTTATAAAGAAGCTTAATTCAGAGTTACTAACCTGTTCTTTAGTATGTCACAAAGGTATAAACTGGATTCCCAACACTAACTCTAACTTAGGTGTTTGGAACTCGAATTGGATTTCTCATTTCAAAAATCTTAGATCCTCCATAGTAGGTCTTCTCACTAAAGAGTCTATGTATCTTTCTATATGGGATATTTGGGTTAAAAACAAATGGGACTTTGGAAAATTACCCTTTAGCCTCCCTGAATCTTTAAAAATAACATTCTTTCAATCTACCCAGAGCTATACCCCAAAGACACAGCAACTTGGGCCTTGTCTAGTGACAGTAAATTCACATCTAGGAGTTGTACAACCTACTAAACTCTACCAACCATTCTATTGCAAGTTTCAATTGGATGTGGGCACTCAACTGTCCGAATAAAATAAAAATTTCCTTTGGACTTCACAATAAGCTACCAACTCGTGCCTACCTCAATTACATAGGGATCATTATAGACCCTACATGCCCTGTGTGCAAATTATTGATCATATTTTCACTAAATGCCCAGCCGTTTATAGATTCTAGGATAAAATGGGTTTTAAAATAAATTCTAATACCACCTCCAACCATTGGCTAACTTCCTTACGAGACCTTCATCCTCCATATCTTCCTAAGCCTATTAACTGGACTGATCATTTTCCTTTGTCATTTGAAATATTTGGTTAAATCGTAATAATAATAATAGTGTGGAAAACACTTCATCTAGATTTTCTATTAAAAGTTCAGTAATGATGGCCACCGAATATAAATTGCTAACCCAACGAAATCAATCAAATACTAAGAAGCATGCAATAAAGGTCACATGGGATAAACCACCTGCGGGTCAGCTGAAACTTAACGTAGATGGTGCTTTCAATAAAAACCATAACCTAGCAGGATTGGGAGGCTCCTTCGGGGAAAGTCATGGCCAATGGATTTTGGGCTATCAACATCACTGCCCAACTTCATCACCACTTCTGTGCGAAATAGAAGCTCTAAAGGAAGGGCTAAAAATATCCTTATCTCATGGTTTCACTTTATTGGTGATAAAAACGGACTCTACGGAGGTAATCCAATCATTTACCAACAATAATGAATCTAACTACATGACTGTAAACTATTACAGGTGGCTAATTCACCGGCTGAGGGAGACGAAAATAATGCATAACTTCAGATATGGGAATCAAGTGGCACATGGACTCACGAAGGAAGCACCGGAAAAACTCCTCAATCATCAATTACTAGTTATGCCCCCTAGTAATATCCTAAATAAGCTAGACGCAGATAGGGTTGGCTATGTTTATCTAGTTAAGAAACTAGCTACTGTTGTTTTGTGTGATCTTGCCAAACTGGGCAATATGAATATTGTCACGACCCAAAATCTACTAAGGGTTGTGGTGGCGCCGGACACTGCTGTCAGGCAAGCCAACTGAAATACTTAATTAAATTATTGTTTTAATAATTTTGAAAACACTTCTTTTATACGATTAAAACAATACTCAGTATATTCCTCCGAATGAATAATGAAATATTTAAAAAACTTTTTAAATTTCCGAATAAACCCAAATACCTTCCAGAACCTTACAAGTACATGAGCAATTTCAAAGAAAAACTGAATAAAGTACAACAGCTGTCCGGAATACAATTGGACAGAAAATAAATAGAACCCTAAGAGAGACTATACTAGCTGCGGGTCGCCTCGAGGAAATACAGCTCACCTAGTCTCCGTGTAAACCATGTCGCTATGCCACTAAGCCACTAGCCACACATAAACCTGTGCAACAAAAATGCACAACAAGTATAGCATGAGTACAAAAATAACGTGTACTCAGGAAGTATCCTGTCTAATCTCGAAGAAGTAGAGACGAGAGGTCGACTTCAACACTTGCTAACGGTCCAATAATACTATAATAAAAATGTGAGGAAATCATGGATTTATATAGCAGTTATAACTCACAAAGCCGGAAAACAGGTAAACACCTTTAACAAATAATAAAGGATTTCCAAGATTTACTTTTCATTATCTTTATCAATTTATATTGGGCCATGAAAGGCAATATCAACATTTAAAACTCTTGGAAAGCAATATAAGCATGCGCATATCATGCCGAGGTCGACGACCCGCTCCAACAGAAATGTAAACTGTGCACTGCCGAGGGTCGAACGGCTCGAACCATAGATGACTGTGTTACCCCTCTTGCAAACTATCCTACGACGTGGTCAACATAAAATAAACAAATACCCTGCTCGCGAATCATACATGAGACGCAGGTACATATAGAAATACATGCCCAAACCGCCAATTAAGGATTTATCGGGGAACATTTATCCAAATAAAAGCCAATCCTCTTTTAACAATTTAAGAAAATGAAGTTTAATCTTTTTAGAAATTCATTTACTAATTCAATGTGATTTAAGCAATTCAAGCCGCCAATGAGTTTACGATTAATCCAAGTATAGTATGCTTTTGGGTCCTAGACTACCCGGAAAATAGCATAATAGTAGCTACGCACGGACTCTTATCACCTCGTGCGTACGTAGCCCCCACAAATAGGAGCAAATAACCAATTAACTCAGCTATGGGAACAATTCCCTCTTACAAGGTTAGAAAGGAGACTCACCTCGCTCCGAAGTTCTAAAACCGGCATTCCACGCCCTTCCGAAGACTCAAATCGATGCAAAATACTCCAAAACTAGCCAACAATTATGTAAACCCATTGATATATGCTCAAACACTCATAACAATTCAATTTATATCAATTCCCAACTCCGCTCGAAAAGTTGATAAAAATGCCCCTCGGGCCCACATGCCCGGATTCTGAAAATTATTGAAAATAAACATTATCCATAACTCATATGGTCTATATCTAGAAATTCATCCAATTTCATCCATGAATGGACCCTCAAATCAAGGGTTTACCATTTTTCAACTTAGGGGCTCAAAATCCCAATTTCTACCATCCAAACACGGATAAAAATAAAAACCAACAGAAATAATCATGGGGAAACATAAAAATAAAGGAAAGATATTTACCCCCTTGTTGATACTAGAACAACACCGTGAAAAGCACCTCAAACGGAGCTCTAGAACTCAAGACATGCCCAAAATACTAAAATTCTCGGTTTAAAACACTGTCCAGGCAATTTTTCTTCATCGCCTTCACGGGAGACGTTCACGTTCGCGAAGGGCAATTTTTCGCATTGACCAGTCAACCTAGAAATACTTCTTCACGTTCACGAAGAACAAATCTTCACACCAAAAACCAATAATTTTTTTCGACACGGAAATGAGCATAACTCCCTCATACGATGTCCAAATTCAACGATTATTTTTGCTATGCCTCCATAATTACGATACGGATCTAATGGTTAAATAAAAACTTAATTTAGAGCTCATATGATTAATATGGTACTCTTTATGTCCAAATAAATGATGTTGAAACATCAAATAAGAGCGCGATACAACCCGAAACACACCCGAGGCCCCCGAGACCCCGTCCAATCACAACAACCCACTCCATAACATAACACAGACCTGCTCGAGGCCTAAAATCATACCAAATAACATCAAAAATACTAATTGCGCATCGATTCAAGCCTAATGAACTATTGAACTTCTAACTTCTACATCCGATGTCGAAACCTATCAAATCACGTCCGATTGACCTCAAATTTTGCTCACAAATCACATTTGATATTGCAGACCTACTCCAACTTCTGGAATTGGAATCCGACTCCGATATCAAAAAGTTAAACTCTCGGTCAAACTTCTCAAAAACCTTCAAAATTCTATCTTTAGCCAAAAGACTTCAAAACGACCTACGGACCTCCGTATTCACTTCAGTCGCGCTCCCAACTCCAGAATCACCATACGGAGCTACTCCCAGACATGGAATCCCAAACGGACATTGATAACACTGAAATTCACTTCAACCCAAACTTATAAAATTTCTTCCAAAATGCTAACTTCCATAATAGGCGCCAAAATTCTCCCGGGTCATCCAAGACCCGATTCGGGCATACGCCCCAGTTTGAAATTATCATACGAACATGCTGGAACCTTCAAATCCCGATTCCGAGGTTGTTTACTCTGAAATCCAATCTTAGTAAATTCTTTCATCTTAAATCTTCTGAAATGAGAATTCCCTTTCCAAATCAACTATGAATTCCCCGGAATTTAATTCCGACCATGCGTACAAGTCATAATACCTGAAGTGAAGCTGCTTATGGCCCCAAACTGCTGAATGACGTGCTAGAGCTCAAAATAATCGATCGGCTCATTACAAATATCCTCAATTCTACTTTCACTGAGGATGATGTAATGAACTATGTCACGTAACTCTGTATAAATATCTATCTTTGTTTGTCAAAGAAAAAAAATTCTTTGCCAAGTTAGCATTTCTTCTCTTTTGCAGGATTTTGAAGATATTTTTCCCGAAGATATTCTAATGGATTTCCACCTTTACGTGGCATTGAGCATCAAATTGATTTTGTTCCTATATTACAAATTCCAAATAGTCCTACTTATAGGAGTAATCCAGAAGATACAAAAGAGCTTCAAAGGCAAGTTGAGGAGTTGCTTGAGAAAAGCTTTGTAAGAGAGAGCATGAGCCCTTGCTCTATTCCTGTCCTATTGGTTCCCAAAAAGGATGGAACTTGGAGGATGTGCATGGATTGTACAGCAATCAACAAGATAATGATAAAGTATCGCCATCCTATTCCTCATCTTGATGACATGTTAGATCAATTACATGGATCCAAAATCTTTTCTAAAAGTGATCTAAAAAGTGGCTACCATCAGATTCGAATGAATCCTGGAGATGAATGGAAAACTGCTTTTAAGACCAAATATGGGCTTTATGAGTGGTTAGTTATGCCTTTTGGCTTGACTAATGCACCTAGCACTTTCATGAGATTAATAAATCATATCTTTAAGAATTTTCATGGAAAATTGGTTGTGGTGTACTTCGATGATATCTTGATCTTTTCTAACACTTTAGAGGAGCATGTAGAACACCTAAAACAAGTTTTTGAAGTTTTTAGAAAGCAACTTTTATTTGCTAATCTTAAAAAGTATACTTTTTGTGTGGATCTGTGAATTTCTTGGATTTTGTAGTTAGTTATAAAGGATTTGAGGTTGAAGAAAAGAAAATCAAAGCAATAAAGAAATGGCCTTAACCTAAGAGTGTAACTGAAGTTAGGAGTTTTCATGGACTTGCTAGTTTTTATAGGAGGTTTGTGAGAGAGACTTCAGCACTATTGCTTCTCCTTTAACTGAAGTCATGAAAAAGGATAAGATTTTTACATGGGGAGAAAAACAAGATGATGCTTTTAACTTATTGAAAGAAAAGTTATGTTCTGCTCCTTTGTTACAATTGCCTGATTTTTCTAAATCTTTTGAAATTAAATGTGATGCTTCTTGCAAAGGAATATGTGTTGTTTTGATGCAAGATTCTTAACCTATTTCCTACTTTAATGAGAATATGAGTGGAGCCACATTGAACTATTCCACTTATAACAAAGAACTAGATATGCTTTGGTAAGGGCTTTAGCCACATGGCAACATTACTTGTTGGCAAGAGAGCTTGTCATTAAAACTGGCCATGAATCCTTGAAGTACTTGAAGAGTCAAGGTAAGCTTAGTAGGATACATGCTAAGTGGGCTGAATTCATCGAAACAATTCATTATGTAATTTCTTACAAACAAGGGAAAGATAATGTTGTTGCTGATGCACTTTCAAGAAGTACTTGCAAGAAGGTATGCTAATGATGTTAATTTTGGCAAGATTTTTGTAGATTGTAAGTTGGGTCCTTTTGAGAGGTTTAATCTTCAAGATGTGTTTCTTTTTATGGAAAATAAGTTGTATATTCCTAATTGCTCTTTGCGTGAAGTATTTGTAAGGGAAGCACATTGTGGAGGCCTTATGGTTCACTTTGGAGTCCCAAAGCCACTAGACATACTTGCTCAAAATTTCTTTTGGCTTGGCATGAGAAAAGATGTGGAAAGAGTGTGTACACAATGTTTAAAATGTAAACAAGCTAAATCTAAAGTGTTACCACATGGTCTTTATACGCCATTACCTATTCCTACATCACCTTGGATTGATATATCTATGGATTTTGTGTTAGGTTTGTCTAGAACAAGGTATGGTAAGGATAATATATTTGTTGTGGTAGATAGGTTCTCCAAAATGGCCCGTTTTAGTTGTTGTTTAAAGACTAATGATGCTTCACATGTTGCTGATCTATTAGCAAAAGAAAATGTTTAATTGCATGGTATACCTACAACTATTGTTAGTGATAGGGATGCTAAATTTTTTAGCCACTTTTGGAGCCATTAAGGTTCGCCTGTGTTATGGTCTTTTTTGACTTGCCTTTGGGCTAGGGTGTGATGAAATACAGTCTAAGAAGCGGTTGTAAGAGATGGATACATGAATCGGTGTTTCTATTCTAATGGCTCGAGAAAGATTCTCTTCGAGAAGGCTTAGAGTTGGAAGAAAATTTATTTACTTCAGGTGCTATAGAAATGGATTTTGATTTGAGGCAGCATTTGGGCAGCGAAGGATGAGGAAAGACATGATTGGGTGATAAAAACATGATAGGGTATTCAAGAAATACTAAGGAAAAAAAGGAAATCAATAAATGTGCGGAAGCTAAGAAAAATAAAGAAACAAAAAAGAAGATAGATATTAAAGATAGATTGAATTCAAGAAAGAGTTTCTAGAATTCAAGAGGTCTATTTTTGAAGGTTAATCCTAACAACAACAATTAGCTAACGAAGAACTAATCGCCTTTGGTAGAGGTTAAAAACAAGAGATAGATTGTGAAACCCGACCCTTTAGTAAACAAGAACAACAATAAGCTAGACTTATCACCTTTCTTGAATACCTAGAAGTGATCTAAGATTTCAAAAATGGTTTAATCTTACCATCTTAAGTTGAATCTTGACGGTTGAAGAATAAATCCAAGAGTAGCCATGCACAAGAGTGCAAGAAAATCTCACAATTTTTATTGATAATAATCTGAATAATCTAAGTCTAAAAACAAAGAAGACACCCCTTTATATAGAGAGCGGGTCACAGAATTGTACCTAAAAAAAAGGAAATAAAGTCCGAAACTACTTTGGACAATGAGTCCAACTACCTTAGGAAAAGGAAAATAATAGGAAGCAAAAACCAAGTCATTCTTGGAAAATTGTCATGACCCCAGTTCGCCCTCCATGAACATGTCGTGATGGCACCTAGTTCCTATAACTAGGTAAGCCTAACAATGCGAAAGAACAACATAACTTGCGAAATAAATTATTTAAAATTGAACAACTAAAAGAAAACTATATAAAAGATGCCGCTCGGAACATACTACTCAAAAATGCGGAAGTCTACAATATTACCCCAAAACCCGTAAACTCATGGGAACACAAGCTAGAGAAAGTACTGAAAAATGCTCTAATATAAAGAGATCTCTACAACAAGAGTAGGATATAAGGCTAAATACTACAGATAGAGTGAAAAAGGAGACTCTTCGGTCTGCGGACGCTGCAAATGTACCTCGAAGTATCCGTAGCTCCCCCTGCGTCAAGGATAGTGCGCCTGAGATGAAGTACTTGGATCTGCACATGAAAAACATGCGCAGAATGGGCATGAGTACACCACAGTGGCACTCAGTAAATGTCAAGTCTAACCTCGGTTGGGTAGTGACGAGGAAGGTCAGGGCTCTACTGAGAACGATAATAATAATAAGTCTTGCAATAGTATGAAATATACCGAAATAATGGGTACAACTACGAAGTAAGACAGGTTATACGAGACAACAATTAACATTCAGAGGATAAGATAACCCAGAGTAAAACAACTCAATATCAATACCAACAACGAGGATCTCCCAGGATACCGTCCTGTAGTCCCTTTCATCAACTGTCCAAGGAGCTTTCGGGATACCGTCCCGTAGTCCGTCATATGAGTATATTCGAAGGATCTCCCGGGATACCGTCCCGTAGTCCAACTATCAATATGCATGGGGGATCTATCGGGAATCTAACCCGAAGTCCCAAAGTAAATATGCAGGGGGGATCTACCGAGAATCTAACCCGTAGTCCCAAAGTAAATGTGCAGGGGGATCTAACGAGAATCTAACCCGTAGTCCCAAAGTAAACAAACAAGGGGGGCTACTAGAATCCCATATCCATATTCCCAATGTAAATACGCAATTACAACATGAAGATATTTGGAAATGAAGCTCAAAAATACAAGGCAACTGGTAGTTCTAGCCTAACATGCTTCACGTAATGCAAACAAAGCAACTTGAGCAAATAGGCAATTTAGAACAACTAAGCGTGCTTTTCTAGCTAACACAATCTATAATTGCAAATAAAATATAGAAGATAATAAAGAAACTCTGCCTAAATATTTTAAGTAAAACGGGATTCTTCAACAATTAGCTCACGTACGCGCTCATCACCTCACGTACAGAGAATTCAATTACCAAATATCATATCCTAAGGGGAAAGGTCCCCCACACAAGGTTAGACAAGCCACTTACCTCAACCGGCTCCAAATCAACTTGAAACCATACGTTTGCCATGAGTATCCGACTCGAAATGGCCCAAATCTATTCAATTCAATTTCATATTGTAAATAACATCTCAAGCAACTGATTCTACTATTTAATTTAAAGCTAAGATGCGAATTTAGGTAAAATGACCAAAATGGCCCTCGGGACAACATCTCAAAATTAGATAAATTTTACATTTTCAGAACCCTCGTACTCTCACGAGTCTATACATAATAAGAACACTAAAATCGGATTCCAAATGACCCCTCAAATCCTAAATTAAAGGTCTAAGAACTTTTCCCCCAATTTCTACCAAAATTTCGAAATTAAATGATGAAATTAACAAAATATTGATAGAATATAACTAGAAAGGGTTAAGGAAACGCTACCCAATGATATCCTTTTCAAATTCCTCTCAAAATCACCCTCTCCCGAGCTCCAATTTGATTTTTCTAACTTTAGAAACTAAACCCTCGAAATTACTATTTCTGACCAGTGAATTCCGCAGATGCGGTCAAGGGACCGCATCTGCGTCTTTCACTAAAGTGCCAGCTTTCGCTTCTGCGGAAATTGTACTGCATCTTCGGTTCCTAAGGAAAAATACCACTTCGATTCTGAGGTCCTCCACGCCGCATTTGCGGTATCGCATCTACGGTTCCCATGCCGCAGATGCGAAAATACCAGAAGCAGCAAAAATTTCATATCTCCCAACTTCCAAAATCCTTTCGTCAACCATCCAAAATCATCCCGAGGCCCCCGGGACCTCAACCAAAAGCACCAATAACACCTAATACTTCATTCAAACTTGTACCAACCTTTAGACCACCTAAAACAACATCGGAAACTCGAATTAATCAATGATTTAAGCCTAAGAACTTCAAATTCTATCAAAACACACTTTCGATCAAAAACCTAACCAAACCTCGTCCGAATGACTTGAAATTTTTCATACACATCCCAAATGACATGACGGAGCTACTGCAACTTCTAGAATTCCATTCCGACCCTCGGATCGAAATCTCACTACCGGACCGGAAACTTCAAAAATTCAAACTTCGGCATTTCAAGTATAAATCAGCTACTGACCTCCAAAACACATTCCGAACACGCTCCCAACCCCGAAATCACCTAACATAGCTAACCGAACTATCAAATTTCCATTCCGAAGCCGTCTTCACACTGTTCTGACTACAGACAACTTCCCAACACTTAAGCTCTCATTCAAGGACTAAGTGTCCCAAAACTCTCCAAAACTCAAAACCGAACATCCCGAGAATTCAAATTAGTATAAATAGACTTGGGGAAAGCAGTTAATAGGGGATCGGGGCGTAAATTCTTAAGATGACTTGCTAGGTAGTCACATCCTCCTACACATAAACATTCATTCGCCCTCAAACGAGCATAAAGACATACCTGAAGTAGTGAAAAGATGAGGGTACTGGCTGCGCATATCTCGCTCGGTCTCCCAATTCGCCTCCTTGGCAGGCTGAACTTGCCACTAAACCTTTACTGAAGCAATGTTCTTCGACCTCAACTTTCTAATCTGCCTATCCAATATAGCCATTGGCTCCACAACATAGGATAGATCCTTGTCCAATTGGACTGAACTGAAGTCCAATACGTGCGACGGGTCACCATGATATCTCCGGAGCATCGAAACATGAAATACTGGATGAACCTTGGCCAAACTAGGAGGCAATGCAAGCTCATAAGCAACCTCCCCAACTCGCCTCAAAATCTCAAAAGGGCCAATAAACCTCGAACTCAACTTCCCTTTCTTCCCAAAGCTCATGACGCCCTTCATAGGCGAAACCGAAGCAGAACCTTCTCTCCGACCATATATGAAACATCACGAACCTTCCTGTCCGCGTAGCTCTTCTGTCTGGACTGGGCAGTAAGAGTCTATCCTGAATCACCTTAACCTCCTCCAATACATCCTGGACCAACTCTGTGCCCAATAGCCTGGCGTCACCCGTCTCAAACCAGCTCACCGGAGATCTACACCTCCTACCATATAAAGCCTCATATGGCGCCATCTAAGTGCTGGACTGATAACTGTTGTTGTAAGAAAATTTTGCCAATGGAAAGAACTGATCCCAAGACCCTCCAAACTCAATAGCACATGCACGAAGCATATCCTCAAAAATTTGAATAGTGCGCTCGGTCTGTCCGTCCGTCTGGGGTGAAATGTTGTGCTCAACTCCACCCGAGTACCCAGCTCCTGCTGCACTGCTCTCTAGAACCACGTGTAAACTGAGTACCTCTATCTGAAATAATAGAAACTGAAATACCATGCAGATGGACGATCTCCCGGATATAAATCTCTGCCAACCGCTCCGATGAATAAGTGGTACACACATGAATAAAGTGAGCGGACTTGGTCAACCGATCCAAAATAACCCAAATGGCATCAAACTTCTTCAAGGTCTGAAGGAGTCCAGATACCAAGTCCATGGTGATGCGCTCCCATTTCCATTCCGGAATCTCTATCTGCTGAAGCAACCTACCCGGTCGCTAGTGCTCATACTTCAACTGCTGGCAGTTGAGGCACCTAGAAACATAACCAACTATATCTTTCTTCATACGCCTCCACCAATAGTGCTACCTCAAGTCCTAATACATCTTTGCGGGACCCAGATGGATGGTATACCACGAACTATGGGCCTCTGGTAAAATCAACTCTCGAAGCTCATCAACGTTGGGCACACAAATCCGGACCTGCATCCTCAATACCACGTCATCTCCGACGGTCACATCTCTGGCATCACCACGCTAAACCTTATACTTAAGGACAAGCAAATGAGAGTCATCATACTGTCGCTCCCTGATCCGATCAAATAAGGAAGATCGGGAAACCACACAAGCTAGAATCTGACTGGGCTCCGAAAGATCCAATCTCACAAACTGGCTGGCTAAGGCCTGAACATCCATGGCCATAGGCCTCTCTGAAGCTGGTAAATATGCCAAACTCCCCAAACTCTCTGTCCGGTGACTCAAGGCATCCGCCGCCACATTGGCCTTGCCCGGGTGATACAGAATGGTAATATCATAGTCCTTCAGCAACTCTAACCACCTCCTCTGACACACATTTAGATCCTTTTGCTTGAACAAGTGTTGCAAACTCCGATGGTCAATATAGATCTCACAAGTCACACCGTACAAATAATAACGCCAGATCTTCAAGGCATGAACAATAGCAGCTAGCTCAAGGTTGTGGACAGGGTAATTCTTCTCATGTATCTTCAACTGTCTGGATGCGTAGGCAATCACCCTACCGTCCTGCATCAACACCGCTCCGAGGCCAACTCTCGAGGCATCATAATAGATAGTATAAGACCCCAAACTGGTAGGCAACATCAAAATTGGGGCTATAGCCAAAGCTGTCTTGAGCTTCTGAAAGCTCGCCTCACACTCCACTGTCCACTGAAATAGGGTACCCTTCTGGGTCAATCTAGTCATAGGGGCCGCAATCGATGAAAATCCCTTCACAAAACAACGGGAGTAGCCCGCCAAGCCAAGGAAACTGTAAATCTCTATAGCTGGGAAGGGCCTAGGCCAACTCTGCACGACCTTTATCTTCCTCGGATCCACCCGAATGCCCTCACTCGAAACCACATGGCCTAAGAATGCCATAGAACTCAATCAAAACTCACATTTTGAGAACTTTGCATATAACTTCTTCTCTCTCAGGGTCTAAAGCACGGTCCTCAGGTGCTGCTTATGATCTTACTGACACCAGGAATATACCAGAATATCATCAATGAAAACAATAACAAACGAGTCGAGATATGGCCTGAACACACTGTGCATCAAATACATAAAAGTTGTTGGGGCATTAGTCAGCCTAAATGACATAATAAGGAACTCGTAATGGCCATACCGAGTCCTGAAGGCAGTCTTCGGGATATCTGGCTTTCGAATCTTCAACTGATGGTAACCTGAGCGCAAGTCAATCTTAGAAAACACATGTGTGCCCTGAAGCTGGTATAACAGATCCACCATACGAGGCAAAGGATAACGGTTCTTCACTGTAACCTTGTTCCACTGGCGATAATCAATACACATATGCATGGAACCATCATTTTTCTTCACAAACAAGACAGGAGCACCTCACGGTGAAACACTACGGCGAATAAAACCCTTATCAAGCAATTCCTGCAATTGATCCTTCAACTCAGGAGAAGCCATACGGTACGGAGGGATGGAAATGGGTTGAATGCCCGGCAACAGATCAATGCCAAAATCAATGTCTCTATCGGGTGGCATGCCCGAAAGATTAGCTGGAAACACATCGGGATAATCTCGTACCACTCGGACTGAATCAATAAAAGGGGTATCAACACAGACATCTCTCACATAAGCTAAATACGCGACACACCCCTTCTCAAACATGCGCCGAGCTTTAAGGAAAGAGATAACTCTACTGGGCGTGTAATCTAAAGTACCACTCCACTCAACAAGGAGAATACCTGGCATAGCCAGCGTCACAGTCTTGGTGTGAAATCAAGAATAGCAAAATGGGGCGACAACCAGTCCATGCCCAAGATAAAATCAAAATAAACCATACCGAGTAATAATAAATCTACTCTGGTCTCAAAACCACGAATAGTAACTAGACATGACCGAGAATTGGTTCCAGGTCAGTGAGGCAGCCTCGGCTGGATTGTCTATCTCATAAGTGTGCCACCAATCATAGGCGGCTCCCTCAAGCTGGAAGGCAGTGAAGGAAACCCTGCTAGACTCCACTATGCCCATGATGCGAAGAATATGGTGGCACTCCTTTAGAAATCCCAAGGCATCATCTGATGCTAATCCACTGAATACAGGAGGCTTGTACATCTTGAACCTCTTAAGCCTCAGCTGCTCATCCTCAGAAGCCGCTGCCTTGTCCTCGGGCTGAACGAGCACTGCAGGCGGTGCGGTAATAATCTTGGGAACCTTCTCAACATGCACTCGCTACTCAGTAGTGCGGAAGGCGGGAGTCTGTGCTCCTCTCCCGGCCTGAGATGTGGCTGCAACAAAGGGGAAACAACCTTGCCTGAGCCAATGTGGTGTACATACTCATGAATTGAGCCAAAGTCTCCTTAAGAGCTGGAGTAGTAGTGCCAGTAGTAGGCATGCCAGGTGCCTAGGCTCCGGCTGGATCTGCTGGTGGTGCCTCGTTGGCAGCTCGCGCAGGTGCTCTGGCTGTACCACGTGCGCATCCTCGACCTCTACCCCAGCCCCGACCTCTGACGACTGCAGTAAGGGGCGCGGGTGCCTGATCATCCCGAGTAGCGCGTGTCCTCACCATCTATGAGAGAATAGAAGAGTGAAATTTATAATTTGTGATGTCAAAATATCGTACGACAAGGAAATCAAGTGAGGTGGAAATTTTCCTAACAGTTACATAGCCTCTCGTAGATAAGTACAGATGTCTCCGTACCGATCAGTAAGACTCTAATAAACCGGCCTGTGTTTTGTGACACCTATGAACCTAGAGCTCTGATACCAACTTGTCACGACCCCAGTTCTCCCTCCGTGAACATGTCGTGATAGCACCTAGTTCCTATAACTAGGTAAGCCTAACAAAGCGTAAAATAACATAACTTGCGGAATAAATTATTTAAAACTGAACAACTAAAAGAAAACTAAATAAAAGATGTCACTCGGCACACTACTCAATAATGCGGAAGTCTATGATATTACCCCAAAACCCGACAACTCACGGGAACACAAGCTAGAGGAAGTACTGAAAAATGCTCTATTCTCCAGAGATGTCTACAGCAAGAGTACGATAGAAGGCTAAATACTACAGATAGAGTGAAGAAGGAGAGTCTTTGGTCTACGGACGCTGCAGATGTACCTCGAAGTCTCCGTAGCTCTCCCTGCCTCAAGGATAGTGCTCCTGAGATGAAGTACCTGGATCTACACATGAAAAACATGCACAGAAGGGGCATGAGTACACTACAGTGGTACTCAGTAAGTGCCAAGCCTAACCTCGGTTGGGTAGTGACGAGGAAAGTTAGGGCCCTACTGAGAACGATAATAATAATAAGTTTTGCAACAGTATGAAATATACCGAAATAATGGGTACAACTATGAAGTAAGACAGGTTATACGAGACAACAATTAACATTCAGAGAATAAGATAACACAGAGTAAAACAGCTCAATATCAATACCAACAACGAGGATCTCCCAGGATACTGTCCTGTTGTCCCATTCATCAATTGTCCAAGGAGCTTCCGGGATACCATCCCGTAGTCCGTCATTTGAGTATATTCGAAGGATCTCCCAGGATACCGTCCCATAGTCCAACTATCAATGTGCCAGGGAGATCTATCGGGAATCTAACCCGCAGTCCCAAAGTAAATGTGCATGGGAGGGGATCAACTGGGAATCTAACCCGTAGTCCTGAAGTAAATGTGCAGGGGGATCTATCAGGAATCTAACCCGTAGTCCCAAAGTAAACAAATAAAGGGGGGCTACTAGAATACCATATCCGTAGTCCCAATGTAAATACGCAGTCACAACATGAAGATATTCAGAAATGAAGCTAAAAATACAAGGCAACAGGTAGTTCTAGCCTAACATGCTTCACGTAATGCAAATAAAGCAACTTGAGCGAATAGGCAATTTAGAACAAGTAAGCATGCTTTTCTAGCTAACACAATCTATAACTGCAAATAAAATACAGCAGATAAAAAAAAACTCAGTCTAAATATTTTAAGTAAAACCAGATTCTTCAATAATTAGCTCAAGTACGCACTCATCACCTCATGTACAAGGCATTCAATTACCAAATATCATATCCTAAGTGGAAAGGTCCCCCACAAAAGGTTAGACAAGCCACTTACCTCAAACCGGCTCCAATATCAACTCGAAACCACACTTTTTCCACGAGTATCCAACTCCAACTGGCCCAAATTTATTCAATTCTATTTCGTATCCTAAATAACATCTCAATCAACTGATTCTACTATTTATTGAAAGCTAAGACGCAAATTTAGGTAAAATGACCAAAATTCCGCTTAGGAAAACATCTCGGAATCAGAGAAATTTTACATTTTTAGAACCCTCGTGCTCTCACGAGTCTATACATAACAAGAACACTGAAATCAGAGTCCAAATGACCCCTCAAATCCTCAATTAAAGGTCTAAGAACCTTTCCCCCAATTTCTACAAAACTTTTGAAATTAAATGATGAAATTAACTAAAGATTGATGGAATATAACTAGAAAGGGTTAAGGAAACTTTACCCAATGGTCTCCTCTTCAAATTCCACTCAAAATCGCCATCTCCCGAGCTCCAATTTAATTTTTCTAACTTTTGAAACTAAACCCTCGAAATCACTATTTCGGACCAGTGAATTCTGCATCTGCGGTCGAGGGACCACATCTGCGGTCCCAATTCTATAGAACATTTGTCGCATCTGCGACTTTCACTATAGTGCCAGCTTCCATATCTGCGGACTACTAACCGCAGAAGCGGTTCCGCTTATGCTGAAATTGCGCCGCATCTGCGGTTCCTTAGGAAAAATCCCACTTCGCTTCTGCGGTCCTCCATGCCGCATCTGTGGTACCGCATCTACGGTTGCCATGCCACAAATGCGAAAATACCAAAAGAAGCAAAAATATGATATCTCCCAACTTCCAAAATCCTTCCATCAACCATCCGGATTCATCCCTAAGCCCCTAGGACCTCAACCAAAAGCACCAATAACACCTAATACTTCATTCAAACTTGTACAAACCCTTAGACCACCTAAAACAACGTCGAAAACTCGAATTAATCAATGATTTAAGCCGAAGAACTTCAAATTCTATCAAAGCACGCTTTCGATCAAAAACCTAACCAAACCTCGTCTGAATGACCTGAAATTTTACACACACATCCCAAATGATATGACGGTGCTACTGCAACTTCTAGAATTCCATTTTGACCCTCAGATCAAAATCTCACTACCGGACCGGAAACTTCAAAATTTCAAACTTCGGCATTTCAAGCCTAAATTAGCTACAGACCTCTAATACACATTACAAACACGCTCCCAACCCCGAAATCACCTAGCGGAGCTAACAGAAACATCAGATTTCCATTCTGAGGCTGTCTTCATACAGTTCCGACTACGAACAACTTCCCAACACTTAAGCTCTCATTCCGGGACTAAGTCCCCTGAAACTTAAAACCGAATATCCCGACAATTCAAATTAGTATAAATTAACTTGGGAAAAGCAGTTAATAGGGGATCGGGGCATAAATTCTTAAGACGACCGGCCGGGTCGTCATAAAAATAATTCCAAAGATCTCAGTAAAAGGAAAATATAACCTTAACTAACTAGGAAAGCAATAAATATAGTGTCATAATATATGGAAATAAGTCCCAAATCAATCTTGGATAGTTTGTGAAACTCGGCCTTTTAGAATAATAAGAATAATAATAAACCTAAACTGATCACCTTTCTTAAATACCTAGAAGTGATCTAAGATTTCGAAGAATTCATCTTACCATCTTAAGTTGAGTCTTGAAGGTTGAAGAATAAATCCAACAGTAGCCACAAACAAGAGTGCAAGAAAAATATCACAATTTTTACTGATTATGCTATAAAAACATCGCTTTATGTAGAACTTCATGGGCTGCAAGTTTGGACACAAATTAGGTGCTAAATTGGTCAAATAGTGGTTGATTTGGACCTTCTGCGGAGAATGGTTCTTGGGATATAATCCCCCTCTTCTTGGACATGAATTTGAGCCATAAAATATAACTATATAACTCATATCCTTTATCCTTAAGATCTTCCTCCCAACTAACAACTTCTTTGATCGTTCATGAAGTCCAATGACCTTGTTTTTTAACTTTTTAGCTTGAGATCTTTTTAAAGGCCCTCTTTGAGATTCCAAAGATTCATCCTTTTCCTTGAATAGATTTGAGCTTCCTAGGATGCTATCATGGGAGGTGTCTCGTGGTAGTTGAATTGCTAGCAGGTCAAGTATGAAAAGTAGAGGTTGAGAAGTTGCTTAAAGGAGATGGTTTGAACAAAGTGGGAGGGGTAGAGTAGCATATGGATTCTATGGTAAGATAGCCACATGTCTAGAGAAAAGTTTAGAATGATTTGGGAATCGTAGTGGAAGTGACTAGGTCTACGGATTGTATTTGGGATGGTGATTACGGCACTGTGCAAGATTGAATATAGCAGAAATGAGTTAACTTGGAATGAAGAAGGGTGTAAAAGCTTTATTTTTGTTATGGGATACGATGTGACATTGAGTTTGGAATGTATTGTCGGACTTTCAATTGATGTTAATGGAGAACAAAAGGACTTGTACAGTTGGTCGATGATTATGGGCTAAAGAGAATTACTGATTTCGTTGTTGTTACACCCATTACCGTCGAAAGAAGTCGGCATGGAATTTCTACAAGTAGTTTATCTCATGTGAGCAGGTTAGCGGTTGCGTGATGTTGATGAAGCTTCTACGAATAATTTTACTTTCTACCCAATAATAGGTCGAATATGTGATTGTGGATGATGCTTTAGAATGTTCATGAAATGTTTAACAAAAATATTTTGAAAAATTTGGCGGGTTGACGGTGCGAGATCATAGTAATTGAGAAGTAGGAATCATCGTGGGCTCTAAATTATGTGATGGTAGCTTAAAGCTAAGTGGGGAAGCCCCCGATCTATGATTGGATCACGTGGTTGTCTGCTTGTGCAGTTTCTAGTTATTGGTGTATTACTGGGTTATTATGACTAAGTAATGAAAACATCAAGGGTAATTCGAGCAAATAAATTGATAAATGTGCACTATATTCCACCTTATCAATTTATGTGCAGGTTTTGGGAAGACTCGTAGTTTATCCTTCTTGTGGATGTGATGTACAAGAAAAAGAATTTAGCTAGTTGCTTCTTTGAGAAGGTGTTCATGTTCTAGCAGAGCATCGAAGTTGGTTATATTCGGGACCAGGTCAGAGTGGGTGACTCTCAACAATGGTCTTAGTGGGTTCAACAATTAAAGTGTAGTGCCTGAGGATTTTGGTTCCCTAGTATGGTTAAGGATCAAATCTTTGCAGTGGATTATAAAAGGGACTTGGAGTGTTCTATGTTATCATCGGGTCTGCGGTGCAGTATTGGAGGGAATAGAGAAATAGCCTCGGACCCGTAGAAGGTATTGCGGAATGGGTGTACCAATTGGAGATGATATTGTACGCTTGAGGAGGGTATGAGATGGTTCATGAGTGTTAAGGCGATGTGGTCTCGTGATTCGGATCACTCGGGATTAGTACCGACTAATTTCGTTATGTTTTTGAATGGAGCTATTATTATTTTTTGGGCAAGTCAAGAGTAAATTAGATGAGGTTAGTTCGGTTAGTAATGGTTGAGTCAGCATGATTGTGGCACTGATCAGTTCCTTCAGCGTGTTAAGCTATACATGTGGTTTGTGGTTGTACGTGTGGGCTTGGAAGCCACCATAACTTGATTGATTTGAGAGGTGTTTGATTCAAATGGTCTTGTTGTGTAAATGGATTCCGAAAGAGATATGGCAATTTAGATCACGACTCGAGGTTTGTATTTTTGGTGATTATGGGAATTCAGTTGCATGTTGCAACGGTTCTTTTGAAATGAGTTTAGTGAAAGGTTTCTAGCCAATGAAGTGTTATTCTAATAGTAGTATAGGGGTTATGATGAATTCTTGTACTCTCGCATTGCAGGATGATAGGTGCAGTGAGTGGCATAGTATTTGGAAGTTGAGAATCAAGGTTGCGGCTCGATGTTGATAAAATAGTCATGAGTTCAGATGAGTAGGGAAGAAATAAGATGTTTAGAGTAAACCGGCATTATCTAGTGTCGCCTGATAATGGTATTCTATAGAATAGGCATTATTTATTGATTCGCGGATTATTGATTTTCATTATAGAATTTGCACTGTTAGAGGTGTGGATGTGTAGACTTTGCTACCTGGTGCAGAATGTCGCCGGAGTATAACCCACGGGAAGATTGTATAAATGTGACATATTAGTCACTTGATTGTTAAGGACTGAAACCAAGTATGGAGATTCTGGTATTGTCGCTAATGTGAGATATTATACCTGAAAGTCGCTCTATTTAGTTGCCTGTGGATTGTGGGAGTTTGTTCCGATTGGATGGCTTCTCGTGCGTGTCATGAATAGGGCCATTGTGGATCCTTGAAAGGTTGTTGGTCCAGTATGGGATGATCAAAATCAACTTGGGGTTTGTTGGTGGGTCTAATGTGAATGTATGCTCTACTTCAGGTCGGATATGTTCATCAGGTCATAGCACTGCTTATGGAAGAGTCATCGAGCATTGGATGTCATTTCTGTCATCAGCTATTCCATGTAATTGCCATGTGGATTGCCAGATGGATTGATTATTCGCACATGTGTTATGGTCCTATGTAGCTTGTTATGTTATAGAAGCAGGATGGCTCTCGAGATGCAGATCATTTATTGCACCTTAGTCGTGTTTGGGTTTGTAGCGTATCGTGCTATCTGTTTCCCTAGGGTCGTATTATGCACTCAGCATGCTTGTGGTCGATATTTGAGTATTTGGTAGTTATAAGCATTACGACTTGATGGGTTTTTCCTTATTTATTGTTATGCGTGGATTGGGTTGCATGCCGCCATGGGTATGTTGTTTGGATCAGGTTGCATGCCACAATGGTGTCATGTTTGGATTGAGTTGCACGCAAGACGGTATCATGTGTAGATCGGGTTGCATGCCGCAGCAGTTAGATATTGAGTATTGTTCCCTATATCTATCCATGTGTATTTTGTTTTTCATTCTCTGAGAAGGGTTTATAGTATCTGTTTGATCGTTTTATTCCTTACGCGGGCTAGGAAATTCTTTTCCATAGTTCGATCTTCCTTATGTGTCATGTTCTACTTGTAACTGTTGGCGCATCGATGGCATCATATGAGGTTTTGGTCAGTGTTTGAGGTGGCTCATTGTCAGAGCAGCTTGTACTGGGTGAGATGAGGTTATTTGACGTAAAATTGGTGCAAATAGATTTATATAAGGTATATTCAAGAGTAAATATCGTGATTTAGTTCAGAATGAGGTAATGCTTCTTGTCAAGGGGAGAGACTCAATGATTTGTTGATTCGACAGATGGTTATAAGTTTCTACACATCTTATCTGTCGCGGTAGTATTGCGAGAGTTAGAACAGGGCTTATATGTGTTATGAGGTGTATTGCTGGCACCAAGTTCGTGAAATTGCAGCTATTATGGTCGGAGGATGTCATTATGGTCAAACAACTTATTTAGTGCGGGGTGTGATTTTAGCGGAGGAGCATGATCATATTTTGGTATAGTGTGTAGTGCCTGATACAGTGTTCATATGTTAGAATCTGGTTTTGTAAAGGGTTTCGAATGATGGAATTTGGCCCTAAGGCTTATTTTCCAAGGGTATAGAGAGTATTTTCAGTCTGGATCAAGCAAGTGTGCTCATATGGGTTGTGGTGGCCTAGGTAGGTGCACGAGGTGTTGAACAGTAATTTTGGACAACTCCAAAACACTCCTTGGCACATTCGAGGATGAATGTATGTTTAAGTGGGTGATTATGTAATGATCCAACCAGTCATTTTGAGATCAAGCATGTTATTTCGCAGTTTGAGGCCTTCGGTAGCTTCAGTTCAGGTAATGGCTTGTATTTGTGGTCAGAATTGAATTTCGGAGTTTATCTAGGAAGAAAATTCTAATTTCGGAAGCTTTAAGTTGGAAGAATTGACTAAGGTTTAACTTTTGAGTACACGACCTTGAAATCGGGATATGGAAGTTCCAATAGGTTTGTATGGTGATTTCGGACTTAGGCGTATGTCTGTATTTGGATTTAGAAATCCGTAGGACAATCCGGCGCATTTTGCGAAAAGTTAGAAAGTTGAAGTTTTGGAATATTTATAAATTTGACCCAAAGTTGACTTGGTTGATATCGAGCTCGGTTTCGATTCCGGAAATTGGAACATGTCTATTATGTCATTTATGACTTGCGTGCAAAATTTGAAGTCATTCCGGATTGATTTGATACGCTTCGATGAAATTATAGAATTTTGAATTTTCACAACTCATAATTCGATTCGAGGCGCGATTCGTAGTTTCAAAATTTTTTGATGTGATTTGAGGCCTCGAGTAAGTTTGTATCATGTTTTGGGACTTGTGGAGTTTGACCATGGCTAATATCGGGTCAAGACGACCTTTTTTCTATGTTTTGAGTGTGTGAGTAGGTCCGTAGATTGTTTTATGATTGAAATTCATATACTTTTTGTGTCCGGGAGGTTCCAGATTGAGTTTCGGGATGGTTTCGGATCATTTCAGAGAAGTTTAGGTTTGTTGGTTTCTAGTGAGGCACTGTTTTTTCGCAATTGCAAACACTTTTAATCGCAATTGCAAACACTGCTCGTTGGAGTTTATTGTTCCTTCTCAAAATAGAAGTTTTTTCCATAAATGCGAACCTTGGCAGAAGACTTAAGGATCGAAACTTGGTCATTTTTCCATTTTCGTTTTGGATTTTGGAGCTCTATTTTTTGGTGATTTTGAAGAGTTCTTCATGACTTTGATTTGGATAAGTGTTCTATATCTTAAACTGATATATTTCATGATTCAATGGTTATATTGATCAATTATTAGTCAATCAATTGGAAGAAAATCAGATTTTTGGCAAAATCTTTCAAAAACGAAAAATGAAGATTTGGAGGTCGATTATCGAAATTTCATAAAATTTGAATGGTTGAACTCGTATCAGAATGGGTTATCGGATTCTGTGAGTTTTGTCGGGTTCCGGGAACGTGGGCCCTGGGATTGACTTTATTGACTTTTCGAGCAGAGTTGTGAATTATTATAAATTGGTTTATTACGAGTACAAGAGTATATTTTATTGGTTTGCACATTTTTTGACTAGTTTTGACCGACGGGCATCGATTTGAGGTGTTAGAGTGGCATTGGAGCCAGTTATTGAACTTCGGAGCGTGGTAAGTCTCCTGTCTAACCTTGTGAGGGGATACTACCCCCTAGGTGATGTAATTGCTATGTGATACTAGTTGTGGGTGCTACGTATGCAGGAGGTGACGAGAGTCCGTACGTGGCTAAAGCATGTTTATGTCCGGGTAGACTTAGGACCCCTATCATGTAATACCTGAATTATTTGAACTCATTTTGCTGGCTTAATTACTTGAAATTTAATTGAAATTGATTTAGAAATAAATGTATGTATACTAGGCCGAGCCTTATCACCTTGAGTTATCGGTTAGTCATTTGAGAAATGGTAAAGATTATGTTCACTTTGTGCTCATGTACTATATTATAAGCACGTGTCTCGTGATTCGATAACTTCCTTCCTTTTCTTATGGAGCGGGCCGAACGCATCGCCACTATATAGACGCATCTATGTATCGTGTCGCACGTCCCTCGACAGTGTACACATTATTCAGGATCAGGACGAACGACCTCGGTAGAATCGTGCATTATATCGCTAGTAGCCTATATATTCACAAGATAAACCTTTCACTGATGCCTGGCATTTTATGGTATTTCTTATTTATTGGTATTGACAATTGGAACTTTCTGAGATGTTAAGGATTCTTACAAGATCGAGAAATCTGTGCTTTACAAGAAATAATTGGAACATTATGAAATTTCAGATTTACTCCACTACTGTTGTGCACTTCATACATGTTATGAATTATCATTTATTATTTGGACAATTAGTAAGTGTCAATGTCGACTCTTCGTCACTACTTTTCCGGAGTTAGGCTAGGTACTTACAGGGTAAGCGTTGATTTACGTACTCATGCTATAATTCTACACTAAATGTGCAGAATCTGACAGGTTATTTGGTGATCATCATGGCGCGTAGGCGCATCTGATGACGGAACTTTATGGGAGCTTCAATTCAGGCTACGCATTGCAGTCCACCGAGTCCTTATTGTACTATTTATCTTATCCTGTCTTATTTAAATTCTGGACACATGTTGTATTATTGTTGTACTCCTTAAAAAATGCCCATGTAGTTGTGATACCGGGTTTTGGAGGGTTCCTACGGGTTGTTCCTTATTGTAATTGCGTATTTATTATCATTTTACTGTGAAAACTCTATTTTATACCATTAAATTAATGGAGATTATGATTTCGAAACTAATAAAATGATTAATTAAGCTGATCATTTGCCGTTGGCTTTCCTGACGGCGCTGTTAGATGCCTGTCACGTCCCAAAATTCACTAAAGATTGTGATCACGCCTAACACCTCCGTCAAGCAAGCCAACAGTGAATGATCAACTTAACTACTCATTTTGGTGTTTTGATATCAAATTTTTTATTAATTAAATAATATGAAATAGATTTTATACTGTAGATGATAATATCTTCACAACTACAATAATGAATAACCCGTAAAAACTCTCAAAATACAGTGTTACAAGTGCATGAGCATTTTTCTAAAGAGTACAACAAGAATACAACATTTGTCCAGAATGTAAATAAGATAGGATAAAATAAATGGTACAATGGGGACTCGGTGGACTACAGTACGTAAGCTGAATTGCAGTTCACATAAAGTTCCATCACCATATGCCTAAGCACCAAAATGATTACCAAGCGACCTGTCAAATCCTGCACATTTAGTGCAGAAATAAAGAATGAGTACGTAAATCAACGCGTACCTAGTAAGTATCTAGCCTAATGTCACGACTCGATGGTGCTTTACATCACACTTGCTAGGCAAGCCAACGTTAGAGATTCATTAAGCCAAATACTTAAGTTTTTCAAAGATAAACATCAAATACGCCAAAACAAGGTAAAAGAAAAATGCGAAAATCTATAACCACTTTAATACTTATACAAAACTACCAAAAATCCGGTGTCACCATCCACGAACTACAAAGATTTAGCTACAAGTAAGGTGTCTGAAGGAAATACAACAATTTTTTATACAAATAAAACGGTAAGGAACTGCATTGAAGGGGACGCCAGGCCTGCGGACGCCAACAGGACTACGTTTGGTCTTAAAAAAGATCAACCCAGCAGCTAGACTCAGGGTCAACTGGGTACGATACCAAAATCTGCACAAAAAGTGCAGAGTGCATTATCAATACAACCGACCCCATGTATTGGTAAGTGTCGAGCCTAACCTTGGTGAAGTAGTGATGTGGCAAGGAGAAGACACATGCACAAACATATGCACTTAAAAAATATATGAGCATAATAACAACTAATAGAAACTAAACAGATAATAACGGGAGGGAAAACAAGTTGGGGGGTTTGCAAGATAAAGGATCACAACAGTAGAGAAATTCAAACAGCTAGTATACCTTGAACTAGCAACAACAAGTAAATAAGTAACAGAAAATGCATGGCATCACCCTTCGTGCTTGCTTTTACTCTCAACCTCGCCAATAATTAAATAAGAATGGCACGGCATCACCCTTCGTGCTTTTACTCTCATCCTCACCATATAAATCAAATAAGAATCACACGCATCACCCTTCATGCTTTTACTCTCATCCTCACCATATAAATCAAATAGGAATGGCACAGCAATACCCTTCGTGCATTAACTCTCACTGACAAAACATTGCATGATATTACCCTTCATGCTTTAACACTTTTCCTCACCGAAATAATGAACAATATCAACATAGAGATGAAAATATCAACAACTCTTACTTCAACATTGGGTACTACAATAACAACCTCGAACTTGAGTCAATACTCAATCAATACCAAAATCTGTACATATGATAAGAACATTCAACATAATAATAAACTAGTCTAAACATGGATAACAGGATCACGGAAAGCTAAAATTTATGAATAAGACTCACTAGCATGCCATGACTCAAAATAATGCATAAGTTGTCACGACCCCAACCCTGGTCGTGATGGCGCCCAACACACTGCTAGGCAAGCCCGACCAATTTAATAACCTTAACCATTTATACAGTTCATGAATTAATTAACATAGATAAATTACTAAGCCATAACACTAAAATCCTGAAACAGAGTTAAACATGCGGAAATCCCAAAAACAACTACACAGCCCGAAAAATCCGGTGTCACAAGTCTGAGCCTCTAATACATGAGTATCAACCTACTACACATAATTATCTAGAAATGCGGAAATAAAGCAATAATATAGAAGGAAGATCAGGACTGCGAACGTCAAATGCAGCTACCTTGATATTCCCGGATAACCCGCTAGGCAGAGAAGTCCTCACACAGCCTCAGGTGTACCTGGATCTGCACACAATATGCAGGGAGTAATGTGAGTACTCGGACCCAGTGAGTAATAAACATAAATAAAGGCTGAGAATAAGAAATCCTGAATAGGCACAAAGTAATTCTATAAGTACAGCAACTTAAGCAAAGTAGTATAAAACCAGTAAATCAATGAAAACAATTATGGAAATACCACAACAGATAGAAAAGTAAATGACAATCAAATATGCAATGCAACACATAGACCAGTACCCGCTGCGCGTGCAGCCTGCTCCATTTATTTATCATCGACGGCGCTCACTTGGGGTGTGCAGACTCCGGGAGGGGCCCCTTACTGCCCAAGCAGAATAATAAGCCATCTCGTGGCATCAACTAGGCCTCGATCTCATATCAATATCAATATCATACCGCTGCGGTGCGCGGCCCGATCCCATACTCAGTCCAAAATCACATAAGCCTCTCGAGAACAATAATATAGAAATATTCAACCCAAACTTCGTTTAAAAATATTAATTAAGTTTCTAGTTTGAGAAACGGTGGCTGAGTTTGCAAAATAGTATTAAATACTAGGACTGAGTTCAATAATACGTAAAAATGGTAAGAAACCAGTAATAGAAATCCCTGAAGGATTCAATCAATTGGCACGAAACCCAAATATAGCAATCAGCTCAATTATAATGATAATAAGTGAATTTCAGTCACATACGCAGTATATTCATCTACCGGGACGGACCAAGTCACAATCCCCAACGGTGCTCTATCCCACGCTCGCTACCCGGTATGTCACCTCAATATAGCACTACGATGTGCAAATACGGGGTTTCAAACCCTCAAGACATCATTTACATCTATTACTCACCTCAAGCCGACTGAAATCCTAGTCCGCTATGCCCTTGCCTCTCAAATTGACCTTCTCGTGTGTCGAATTTGATCAAAACCACAACGAATACGTCACCATATGCCAATGGAACAATACCCAATCGAAAACAATCAAAAAATAGCAAAAATCTCGAAATTAGCAAAACTCGAGCCCTGGACCCACTTCTCGAAAATCAAAAAATTTAACATCAACGGATTCCTTAACTCGCCACGAGTCTGTACAAATAAAGATTACCAAAATCGGAGTCAAAATGACCCCTCAAATACCCATGTTAACTCTCTTAAGTTTCAAGACCTAAACCACCATTTTTACCCATTATTTTATTGAGTTTTCAGCTCTAATCCATGTAATAACACCATGAAATCGTGTTTTGAGTTCAAGAATCCATACCTTATCGAAAACCCTTGAAATCTCTCTTTAAAATCGCTCATAATTCTCCAAGTTCGAGTTAAAAATATGAAACCCTTTAAAAATTCGCGAAGGAGAAATTAAATTGCACTGACCAGTTATTTCCGCATCTCCGGTTCCATAGCCACTTCTACGACTTCCACTTTTGCGGTCAAAAGGTCGCTTCTGCGGTCACAAATCCGCTTCTGCGGATCAAGCTCCGCATTTGCGGTTCCTATTAAATCTCCGAACTCTGCATCTGCGGTCACTTTGTCGCATCTGCGACTCCGCAGATGCGGTCAGCCGTTCTGCACCTACGATCCCTGCCGCTTCTGCGGCCCCATTTCCGCTAAAGCAAAAATACCAGAAGCAGTAGTGGATTTAGAATCTTTTAAGTCCAAAACTTCCCGTTAACCATCTGAAATCACCCCGAGGCCCCCAGGACCTCAACAAAAAGCACCAATACCTCCAGTAACATCATTCAAACTTGTTCGAATCATTACAACACCTCAAATAACACTAAAACCATCGTTTCTCATCGGATTCAAGCCTAAGTTCTTTAAAAACTTCCGAAATACGCATTCGATCAAAACCTAACCAAATCACCTCCAAATACTCTGAAATTTTGCACACACATCCCAAATCACCTAACGGAGCTACTACAACTCTCGGAATTCCATTCCAACCCTCGGATCAAAATCTCACCTATCAACCGGAATTTGCCAAAATACTAACTTCGCCAATTCAAGCCTAATTCTACACCGGACCTCCAAAATTACTTCCGATCACACTCCTAAGTCACAAATCATCTCCCTAAGCTAACCGAATCATTAGAATTCGTAACTGATCCCTCTAACACATAAGTCAACGTATGGTTGACTTTTCCAAAACAAACCTTCCTTAAAGAGACTAAGTGTCTCATTTCCTTCTAAAACCAATCCAAATCAACTCGTTCACACCCAACATTGATAATGAAGCATAAAGAAGCAGAAAATAGGGGAAACGGGGCGGTAACTCACGTGATGATGGGTCGGGTCGTCACATCCTCCCCAACTTAAACAAACGCTCGTCCTCGAGCGAGTCAAGAAACATACCTGAAGCCTCAAATAGGTGAGAATATCTGCTTCGCATCTCCCGCTCGGTCTCCTAGATAGCCTCCTCCATGGGCCAACCTCTCCACTGCACTTTCACCGAAGCAACATCCTTTGACCTCAACTTCCGAACCTGACGATCCAAAATGGCTGCTGGCTCTACATCATAAGTCAAGTCACCCTCCAGCTGAACTATACTGAAATCCAAAACATGGGACGAGTCTCCAATATACTTCCGGAGCATAGAAACATGAAAAACTGGATGCACGCCTGACAAGCTGGGTGGCAAGGCAAGCTCATAAGCCGCCTCCCCAATCCTCCTAAGTACCTCAAAAGGCCCAATGAACCGCAGACTTAATTTTCCTTTCTTTTCGAATCTCATAACACCCTTTGTGGGTGAAACCTTCAGCAAGACCTTCTCACCAATCATATAGGATACATCTCGGATCTTCCTGTCTGCATAACTCTTCTGCCTCGACTGTGCTGTACGGAGTATCTCCTGAATCACCTCCACCTTCTCTAATGCATCATGAACCCAATCTGTCCCCAACAATCTAGCCTCCCCGGGCTCGAACCAACCAACTGGAGACCTACACCGTCTCCCATACAAGGCTTCATACGGTGCCATCTAAATGCTGGACTGATAGTTGTTGTTGTAGGCAAACTCTGCAAGCGGTAGAAACTGATCCCATGGCCCTCCAAAATCAATAACACAGGCGCGTAGCATACCCTCCAATATCTAAATGGTGCGCTTGGACTGTCCGTCCGTCTAAGGGTGAAAGGTTGTGCTCAATTGTACTTGGGTACCCAACTTTCGCTGAACCATCTGCCAAAACTGAGAGGTGAACTGAGTGCCTCGATCTGATATGATAGAAACTGGGACACCATGCAACCGAACAATCTCCCGAATATAAATCTCTACCAGCCGCTCTGAAGAATAAGTAGTACAAACTGGAATGAAGTGCGCGGACTTGGTCAGCCTGTCTACAATCACCCAAATAGCATCAAATTTCTTAAAAGTCAGTAGGAGTCCGGTAACAAATTCCATAGTGATCCTCTCCCACTTCCACTCAGGAATAACCATCTGCTGGTGCAATCCACCCGGTCTCTGATGCTCAAATTTCACCTGCTGACAATTAAGACACTAGGCTACATACTCCACAATATCTCTCTTCCTCCTCCGCCACCAATAGTGCTCTCTAAGATCCTGATACATCTTCGCGGCACCCGGATTAATGGAATACCGCGAGCTATGGGCCTCCTCCAATATCAACTCCCGAAGCCCATCGACATTAGGCACGTAAATTCAACCCTGCATCATCAACACTCCATCATCTCCAATGGTCACATCCCTAGCATCATCATGCTGAACCCTGTCCTTAAGGACAAGCAAATGCGGATCCTCATACTGACACTCTCTGATGCGGTCATACAAGGAAGACCGGGAAACCACACAAGCCAACACTCGACTGGGATCTGAAATATCTAGTCTCACAAATCGATTGGCCAAGGCATGAATATAAACTGCCAATAAACTCTCCTCAATTGGAATATATACCAAGCTACCTATACTCACCGCCTTTCGGCTCAAAGCATTGGACACTACATTGGCCTTCTCCAGGTGATACAGAATAGTAATGTCATAATCCTTCAGTAACTCTAGCCACCTCCGCTGCCTCAAATTAAGGTCTTTTTGATTGAATAAATGCTGAAGACTGTGATTAATGGTGAATACCTCACAAGATACGCTGTACAAGTAATGCCTCCAAATCTTTAATGGATGAATTATAGTAGCTAACTACAAATCATGAACGGGGTAGTTCTACTTTTGGGGCTTCAACTAGTGAGAAGCATAAGCAATAACTCTACCCTCCTGCATCAATACACACCTAATCCAAACTCTAGAAGCATCGCAATATACCATATATGAACCTGAAGCTGACGGCAGAACCAATACTGGAGCTATGGTTAAAGATGTCTTGAGCTTCTGAAAGCTCTCCTTGCACTCGTCCGACCATACAAATGAAACACCCTTCTGAGTCAACTTAGTCAAGCGATGCAATAGAGGAAAAACCCTGAACAAACCGGCAATAATAGCCTTCCAACCCAAGGAAACTATGAATCTCCGTGGCTGAGGACGGTCTAGGCCAACTCTACACTGCCTCTATCTTCTTCGGGTCAATCTGAATACCCTCGCTGGACACCACATTTCCCAAGAAAGCCACTGAAGCGACCTAGAACTCACACTTGGAGAACTTTGCATAATGCCTCTCCTCCCTCAATCTCTGCAATACAACTCACAAATGCTGCGTGTGCTCCTCCTGACTGCGTGATTATACCAAAATATCATCAATGAACACGATGACAAATGAATCCAGATAAGGCTGAAATACACTGTTCATCAGATGCATGAATATTGCTGGGGCATAGGTCATCCCAAAAGACATGACAACAAACTCATAGTGACCATATCTAGTCCTGAAAGCAGTCTTATGAATATCTGAATCCCTGATCTTCAACTGGTGATAACCCGAGCGAAGATCAATCTTGGAAAACATCCTTGCTCTGTGAAGCTGGTCAAACAAATAATCAATACGAGGCAGGGGATACTTGTTCTTAATTGTTACTTTGTTCAATTGCCTATAATCGATGCACATTCTCATTGTGCCATCCTTTTTCTTCACAAACAGAACTGGCCCGCCCCAAGGTGACACACTAGGCCGAATGAACCCCTTATCTAGGAGCTCCTAAAGCTGCTTCTTCAATTCCTTCAACTCCATTGGTGCCCTACGATATGGCGGAATAGAGATGGGCGTAGTGCCCGACACCAGGTCAATACCAAAATCAATATCCCTATCCGGCGGCATGCCCAGTAGGTCTGCAGGAAATATATCGGGAAAATCCCTCACAACTGGAACAGAATCAATGCTAGGCGTCTCAGCTCCAACATCCCTCACAAATTCCAAATAGGAAAGACAACCCTTCCTAACCATACGCTGGGCCTTCAAGAAAGAAATAACTCTCTGCTAGGAACATAATCAATCACACTACGCCACTCGATCAGCGGTGCACCTGACATAGCCAAAGTGACTGTCTTAGCATGACAGCCTAGAATAGCATGACACGGAGATAACCAATCTATGCCCAAAATAACATCGAAGTACACCATGCTCAATAGCAATAGATCAACTCGGGTCTCCAGACCCCCAATAGTCACCAAACATGACTGGTATACATGGTCTACAATAATAGTATCACCCATCGAGGTAGATATGTGAACAAGTAAAGCAAGATACCCTCGGGACGTACCCAAATGATGAGCAAAATATGAAGACACATATGAATAGGTAGAACCGGGATCAAATAATACTGAGGCATCTCTGTGGAAAACTGAAACAATACCTGTAATGATAGCATCTGAGGCAATGGCATCTGTCATGCCCGGTATAGCATAAAAATTAGCCTGGCCATTGCCTGATCGATCTCCACCTCTAGGACGACCCCTGGCTGCCTGATCTCCACCGCTAGCTGGCTGAGCGAGTGATGAAGTAACTGGAGCAGAAGTCGAGGGTTGACCCCTCTGCTGATGCTGTCTGCCACGAAGTCAAGGGCGCTGCCTCCTCAAGTGACCAAAATCTCCGCACTCATAGCAGCTGCCCGGTGCTGGACATGGGGACTGAAGGGAACCCCTCACACCAGAGTAACTAACAGATGCACTCGGTGTAGAAGAACCCTGAGCTGATGGGGCATGAGATAAACTCTGAGTTGGAAGAGCGCTGAGTGAAGACTGACCCTACTGGGGTCCATGATAACCGTGGCCTGAAGATCCCCCACGATACTCTGGATAGGCCGACTGAGCAGGCCTGAAATAACGACCTTTACCCTGCTGGAACTGGCCCCTCGAAGGAGCACCACCGTAACTGCCCTATCCACGAGGCCTCTTGGCCTCCCTCTCCTCTCGCTCTCTACAACGAACTGACTCGATCTTTCGAGCGATATCCACCACCTCCTCAAATGTAGCACCCAATACTCTCTCTCTAGTCGTCAGAATACGGAGATAGTAGTTAAGCCATCCAAAAAACTCCTAATCCTCTCACGATCTAACAGAACCATCCAAATAGCATGATGGGCCAAATGTGAAAATCACATCTCGTACTGAGTCATTGTCATATCCCCGTGCGTCAACCACTCAAACTGCCTACGCAGCTCCTCTCTGCGGGACTGAGGTACATATTTCTCCAGAAAAAGAGCGAAGAACTGCTACCAAGTTAGGTTTGCTGTACCGACAGGCCTACGCCTCTCAAAGTCCTCCCACCAAGTAAGAGCAGCCCCCGTGAACTGAAAAGTAGTAAATGCCACACCACTCGACTCAAGGACCCCTACCGTACAGAGCATACGCTGAAATCTGCCAAGAAAACCCTAGGCATCCTCGCCCTCAGCACCATCGAATGTCGGAGGCTGGAGCCTCCCAAACCTCTTAAGACGACGCTGCTCATCACCTGGCTTAGCTGGAACCACGAAGCCCTGAACTGGTGCAACCTGCTGAGCAGGAGGTGCCTCCGGTATCTGTAGTCCCTGCACCACCTACTTAGGTGTGCGAGCAGCGGGGGTCAGATTGCCTCCCCTGGCCTGCAAAGTAGCTGTTGCTGCTGTAGTGGACGAAACTTCCTAAGACAAGCCACTGCATAATGATAATATCAACGCCAAGGTCTGTTGAAGACCCAGAATCACGATAGGCACAATTGATGCCTGAACAGGTGCTATTGGAGTATCCACAGCTGGAGCCTGATCCTGAGCTGGGGCAACTGGTGGATCAGCAGGTGCTTCCCCAACTGCTCTGCCTCTACCACGACCGCGTCCACGGCCTCTGGCGGCCTCAGTAGGTGGCATTAGTGGTCTCCGTCACGTCCAGTAGCTCGTGTCCTCACCATCTGTGAAAGAATATAATAATAGAAGTTTAATTCTCAGTTCAACAAAGTCGCACGACAAGAGTTTAAAAAATGTGAAGTTTTCTTAAAGGTTCGGCAGCCTCCCGAGGATAAGTACAGACGTCTCCGTACCGATCCACGAGACTCTACTAAACCGGCTCATGACTCGCGAGACCAAGTAACCTAGGCTCTGATACCAACTTGTCACGACCCTAACCCCGGTCGTGATGGCGCCTAACACACTGCTAGGCAAGCCTGACCAATTTCATAACCTTAACAATTTATACAGTTCATGAATTAATTAACACAGATAAATTACTAAGTCATAACACTGAAATTCTGAAATAGAGTTAAACCTGCAGAAATCCCAAATATAAAACAACTACATAGCCCGAAGAATCTGGTATCACAAGTCTGAGCCTCTAATACATGAGTATCAACCTATTACACATCGTTATCTAGAAATGAGGAAATAAAGCAATAAGATAGAAGGAAGATCAGGATTGCGGATGTCAAATGCAGCTACCTTGATATTCCTGGATAAGCTGCTAGGCAGAGAAGTCCTCACACAGCCTCAGGTGTACCTGGATCTGCACACAAGGTGCAGGGAGTAATGTAAGTACTCTGGCCCAGTGAGTAATAAACATAAATAAAGGATGAGAATAAGAAATCCTGAATAGGCACAAAGTAATTCTATAAGTATAGCAACTTAAGCCAAGTAGTATAAAACAAGTAAATCAATGAAAACAATTATGGAAATACCACAACAGATAAATAAGTAAATGACAATCAAATATGCAATACAACACATAGACCGGTACTCTCCAGTACCCGCTGCGGTGTGCAGCCTGCTCCATTTATTTATCATCGACGACGCTCACTAGGGGAGTGCAGACTCCGGGAGGGGCCCCTTGCGGCCCAAGCGCAATAATAAGCCATATCGTGGCATCAACTAGGCTCTCGATCTCATATCAATATCAATATCATACCGCTACGGCGCGCAGCCCGATCCCATACCCAGTCCAAAATCACATAAGCCTCTCGGGCACAATAATATAGAAATATTCAGCCCAAACTTCATTTAAAAATATTAATTAAGTTTTTAGTTTGAGAAAAGGTGGCTGAGTTTGCAAAATAGTATTAAATACTAGGACTGAGTGCAATAATACATAAAAATGGAATGAAACGTCTAATAGCAATCCCTGAAGGATTCAATTAATTTGCACGAAGCCCAAATATAGCAATCAACTCAATTATAATGATAATAAGTGAATTTCAGTCACATACGCAGTGTATTCATCTACCGGGATGGACCAAGTCACAATCCCCAAAGGTGCTCTACTCCATGCTCGCTACCCGGCATGCGAGTCACCTCAATATAGTACTACGATGTGCAAATACAGGGTTTCAAACCCTCAGGACATCATTTACATCTATTACTCACCTCAAGCCGGCCGAAATCCTAGCTCGCTATGCCCTTGCCTCTCAAATCAACCTCCTTGTGCGTCGAATCTGAACAAAACGACAACGAAAACGTCACAATATGCCAATGGAATAATACCCAATCGAAAACAATCGAAAAATAGCAAAAATCTCAAAATTAGCAAAATCCTAGCCCCAGGCCCACTTCTCAAAAATTAGAAAATTTAACATCATCGAATTCTTTAACTCATCATGAGTCTATACATATAAAGATTACCAAAATCGGAATCCAAATGACCCCTCAAATCCCCATTTTAACTCTCTTAAGTTTCAAGCCTTAAACCACCATTTTTACCCTTTAAAAAGTCACGAAGGAGAAATTAAATAGCACTGACCAGTCATTTCCACATCTGCGGCTCCATAGCCGCATCTGCGACTTCCGCTTTTGCGGTCAAAAGGTCGTTTCTGTGGAAATAACCGCTTCTGCAGTCACAAATTTGCTTCTGCGGCTTCCGCTTCTGCGTATCAAGCTCCGCATTTGCGGTTGCCATTAAATCTTCGAACTCCACATCTGCGGTCACTTTGTCGCATCTGCGACTCCGCAGATGCGGTCAGCCATTTTGCACCTGCGATACCTGCCGCTTCTGCGGTCCCATTTCTGCAGAAGTGAAAATACCAGAAGCAGCAGTGGATTTAGAATCTTTTAAGTCCAAAACTTCCCGTTAACCACCCGAAATCACCCCGAGGCCCCCGAGACCTCAACCAAAAGCACCAACACCTCCAATAACATCATTCAAACTTGTTCCAATCATTAAAACACTTCAAACAATGCTAAAACCATCATTTCTCATCTGATTCAAGCCTAAGTTCTTTAAAACTTCTGAAATACGCATTCGATCAAAACCTAACCAAATCACCTCCAAATAGTCTAAAACTTTTCACACACATCCCAAATCACCTAACGGAGCTACTGCAACTCTCGGAATTCCATTCCAACCCTCGGATCAAAATCTCACCTATCAATCAAAATTTGCCAAAATACTAACTTCGCCAATTCAAGCCTAATTCTACACTGGACCTCCAAAATTACTTCTGATCACACTCCTAAGTCACAAATCATCCCCCGAAGCTAACCGAATAATCATAATTCATATCCGAGCCCTCTAATACATAAGTCAACATCCGGTTTACTTTTCCAAAACAAACCTTCCTTAAAGAGACTAAGTGTCTCATTTCCTTCTAAAACCAATCCAAATCAACTCGTTCACACCTAACACTGATAATGAAGCATAAAAAAAGCAGAAAATGGGAGAAACGGGGTGGTAACTCACGTGACGACAGGTAAGGTCGTCACATAAGTACTCGTCACCTCAGCTATACATGGTACTCAATATCCAAACACGTACTCCCTCCGTTCCAATTTATGTGAACCTGTTTGACTGGGTACGGAGTTTAAGAGAAAAATGAAGACTTTTGGAATTTTTGGTCCTAAACAAGTCCAAATGGGACCAGAGTATTTGTGTGGTTATAAAAGCTTCTCATTAAGGATAGAGATGTAACTTTAAGCTAAAGTGTTACCAAATTTAGAAAGGGTTCATTCCTTTTGGAACGGACCAAAAAAGAAATAGGTTCACATAAACTGGAACAGAGGGAGTAGCAAATAGGCAAATAATGCCTAATCCCTCAAGACAAGATTAATCACGACACTTACCTCGCTTCGCGGGCCAATCATTGTTGCTTTTCCTCTAGTATCCACCTCCTAACCACTCGTATCTGGCCACAATTAACTCCATATCATCAATTATTGCTAAAGGAATCAACTACAATGCATAAATTTAGATTTCCCAAACTTTCCCCAAAAAAGTCAAAAACTAATGCCCGACCCGCTTGGTCAAAACCCGAGGTTCAGACCAAAATCCATTTAAAAATTCACCATGAATCTCGGATATATAATTGGTTTTGGAATCCGACCCCAATATCAGGTCTAAATCCCCAATTTCCCAAAATCCCCAATTCTTCCTAAATCCCTAGTTTTCTACAATGAAAGAACAATGACTAGGGCTAGGAATTAAATAGGTGATGTTATAAGTGGAAGAAAATGAGTTAAAGAGTACAAACCTATTATTTGGTGCAGAATTCCCCCTTCAAAATTGCTCCTAGGTCGAGTTCTAATGAAGGAGTTGTGAAATTTTGGATAAAATCCCGCTCTGGTCTGTTTTCAAATCACTGCGGCCCAAAAGGCCTACGCGTTCGCGAAGGCTGCTCCCCCTGGCCTTTACGTCGTAAGCCAATGCTCGCATTCACGTAGAAGAATGACTTGTCCCCTCCCCCAGGTCCCTTACGCTACGCGTTCGAGAGAAGCCTATCGTATTCGCCAAGGGTAAAACCCCCAATGATCCGCGTTCGTGACCAGGCTTACGCATTCGCGAAGAACAAAAATCACCTAGCTCCAGTTCACTCTTCGAGTTCATGAGAGTACCTTCGCGAATGCCCAGAAGGAAACCAGAAAACACTGAAGCTGCAGGAAAAACCAGATTTTTATAAGTCCAAACCTCCCGTAGCCTATCCGAAACTCACCCGAGCCCTCAGGGCTCCAAACCAAAAGCAAACACAAGTCCTAAAACATCATACGAACTTTCTCGCGCGATCAAATAGCCAAAATAACACCTAAAACTACGAATAGCATCAAATGAATGATATTTTCAAGAAAGCTTTAAAACTTCTATTTTCTCAACCGGACGTCCGAATCACGTCAAATCAACTCCGATTCTCACCAAACTTCACAGACAAGTCTTAAATATCAAATGAACCTATATCAGGCTCGCTAACCAAAATACAGACCCGATACCAATGAGATCAAACATTAATCAAATTCTTAAAACTATTTAATTTTTAGACTTTCAATTTTCATCAAAAGTTCATTTCTCGAGCTAGGGACCTCGAAATTCAATTTCGGGCATACGTCCAGGTCCCATATTTCGATACAGACCCAACAGGACTGTCATAATATGATTCTGGATCCGTTTACTCAAAACATCGACCGAAGTCAACAAAATCACCTTTTAAAGGCAAAAAATATTATATTTATCAACTTTCAACATACAAGCTTTCCGGAATCACGCTCGAACTGAGAATGCAAATCGTGGAGGGATAAAATGAGGTTTTAACGCCTTGAAAACCAAATTTAGTTTTAAATCATAAGATGAACTTTTGGGTCGTCACACCTAAACCCGGAGTAGTGACGAGGGGTCGACATCGACACTTACTAGAGGTCCAAATAAATAAATGACAATTCATAATAGGTATGGAGTGCATAATTATAGTGGAGTAAATTTGAAATATAAAATATTCTAATTAATTAATCTTAATTATTTCCTTAATCTTATCCACCAATCTTAATTACATGCTAATCTCCCAATAAAAATCAATAATTACCCAATTATCCACATAATTAAGAATTATATCAAATTACTCAAAATACTACTCACGTTTAACACACCTTACACACCTTAGTATCATGGTCATGTGGTACCTTATATGGCACTAGTCCATAAATATCGGATATTTTAGCTCGGACCGTATTTTATCCCAAAATATCAAACGTCGACAAAATTTATTTTCTTCGATTTGCTTACCCTCTCACCTTCATGAATTTACTTATCACTTGTTTGAAATAGCATAATTATTATCTCAAAATAATCTCATTCCCGAACTTACGTCGATTAGCTTATGACGAAACTTTAACATATGAAAGTGCGGGATGTAACATCTCATTTTTAAGCTTCCATGAATTTACTTATGGCATACTTTCATGTATGAAAACATGGGGTGTAACATCATTCCCCCCTTTAGAACATTCATTCTCGAATGTTGACTGATGCACTTATCATTATCGTAACTTATATCTTTCGAATACTTTAGTACTCTCCTTGCCATCTAGCCAACTATTCTGTGAATAATTCCAAAGGCCAGGGCATCCTCCCTTTGGGCCTCTTTATCACACCACGACTTGTGGTCGCAATCCTTACAATTTTTTAACTTTTTCTACCTTCTATCATGTAGTCTGTATGACTCTGACCTTGTAAATGCGCCTATGCGACTCTTTCCTTCAACTTTTGGCCAATCTCTAGGCCTCACTTTGTGAACCTATACAGAACTTGACAAGATGTCCCTCTGGGCATCTATAGGTATCTTGAAGTCCTTCGCTTGGTACTTTGTCAAACTTACGAATATTGCTATACCTTATTTCATAGATCCGTTTATCCATCTATATGACTTTACTGCACCAAGGTAGGTCATACTATACCATAACTCTTACTTCGATTTATCATTACTGAGGTCTGCTACCAAACTTCCAGATTACTCTCATTTCTCATCCTATATGTATAAATCTAAGTCCTTTAATTCTTCCTCATTACTGTTCATCTTAACAATGACGGCCTAATCACATCTTGCACTTTGTGACTTTTGTCCATCTATTGTTGATTCACCTCAATATTGATCTACAATCTACCACTGGTAACTTGAAACCTCTTACGTAATCACTTGGGATCACGTTGAATCGGGGAACATTTGAAGTGATTTTCCAGATCCACCCGGGGGCGATACGATACTATACTTTCATAATTGTATTTCATAGCATCCCAATATGATTTACCTTATGTAGGTATTTTAATCCTGTACAATTCATGAAATCCCTTTTTTTTCTTCAAATCATTACTCAATCGAAGGCCCAAACGTCATCCTTTATTTGTCACAATTATACCCTCATTCTATTATCATGGCAGCATTCCATCTCTTCTAAATGCTACTAGTCTTAAACTCATTTGAGTTTATTTAGGCTATACTAAGTTATCTATAACTTAGAAAAAACATCAGCTCTCTTGTTTTCATGGGCTTAATCCTGAGGACATATCCATTCTCTTCACCTTCTCACTCGCCTTTTCTTATCCTTACTCCTGTCTTCCTAAAACCTTGTCACTCTACCATACCTTAGTTTGCGACCTACACATATCCATTTATACTATTCGCAACCTTCCTTCAACTTACTTGTATCATAGATTTCCTTGTGTTATTCTGGAATATCATGCGAGACATCACATCGTCTTTAACTTTTCCTTTTCTTAACTAGACCTCTCAGTACCTAGAAACTGTGGGCTTGAAAGTATGAAACTAACGACGTCACTATCACTCCTGAATATAGAATCCGAGCGCTTCTAGCCTTCTATCTGAAGTATGAACTATTCAAAACCTTATACTTTTGAGTATCTCGTACGTTGTCCATCTTTACCTTACTTAGCTTAAAGTCTTGCATTACATCTTCTATCTCTTTCATGACCTCCCTTCCACATAAGTATAATTCAAGCCCATAACTGGAAGCTCTATTATAATACTTGCACCTCTAGTGCATACACAATCGGGTGGGAGCTTCGTATTGACTTCTTATGAGGCTAGTACTTTCTAGCTGGCATTATCGTAGGGTCGTTATAGAATATGGTTGTTGTACTTTCTCTCTTGTACCTCTGATATTAAGAGTGATCCTTCCATGTTCTCAATCACGATTTCTATAATTTTCCCGGTCCAATAATCAGACTCATAATTTACTTGGTTGATGTAACTCTTTAGTTTCCTCTTCCTTCTGATCAGCCTTTATGTAGTCTTAAGCTATCTTCCAATCTATGGCTCCTTGTGTTAGTTATTACTTTAGCCGCGCTATGTAATATCCGTGATACCATCATCTAACAATTCAATCCTTTGTCTATGCCTTGGGATCAATTATTTCTTTTTACTTATACCGGAGTCTTCTACGGCTGTATAAATGTCAATATATATGTTGTGTGGATAATACTCCGAAATACAAAGTGCTTTCATAACGTAACTAACTCTAGATCATTAATAGAATAATTCATTTCGTTCCATCTCAACTTTCTTTAAATGTAAGCAAGTACTTTTCCTGGTCTTCTTGCTCCCTTGTTGCATGCATACTTAACTTATCTTAATTCCCATGCTTCCCGAAATTTTTTTTTATGCAACTCATATGATTTCGACCATTAATTTTGGTTTCACTTCCCGCTCATTAGCCACGATAGTTGTCGGACCACTTTCTTATGGAGTGCATACAACGTTGTAGTGAGACTGCTATTACAAGACCGTTTCTTCTTCAAGTTACTATGTTCAGGTTGAAGCCTTCTTCCTTATTTCCTCAACTAGTCTTTCATTGTAGTACATAGGAAGGATCCTCTAACTCTTGTAAAGTTGTGAGCTTATTACATTGTATATTCGAGGGACCTTTTGATGTCCTACCTTGCCTATAATTATCTGTAGTAATTCTATGCCCTTGTGCTTGTGGGGTTGCTTCTGAACTGATATTTTGACTGTCTTCCCAGTGGAACTTTCTTTTATTCTGGTAATACTCATACGATACTTTTAACTACCCTAACTCCTACCTAAATATTTCTCAAGTATTACAATGACATTATTGCGAGGTTGAATTCACTATATTGGGGTTTATGTTTATCTTGTGGGATTTGTTGATTTGTCTGTATCCTCTTATCTAGCCATAACTAGGCTCTTCCTGAATCAACTACTAACTACTCGTTGGCCCATTCTCATGTCAATATTCCGCATAATCTTTCTTGGGTTATTTCCTTTGTCTTAACTTACATCTTGCACTGTCTCTTTATTTATCAAAACATCCCAGGACGGAACCCTTACTTCCTCTCCTTGGTGTCGTGGTTGCTTAATGTTCTGGAATCGTAGCATATACTTAGGAGTTGAATAAGTGTAATCTCAATCTTTTTTCATTTTTATCGCATTCTCCCTTTACCATTCGATGATTACTAGAACCACTTAATTCTGACTTCATGCAACATCACTCCATATTCCCCCCTTTAGGGGAGTACTAAAATTTAGTGCTATGATGATATACCTATAGATGTTTTACCTTTTCATTTTTGGCATCTTTTCACATCATCGATGACCCTTACTCGCCTTGCGGTAGTTCTTCAGTACCAAGGATAACAAAATTCCTTATTCATGAGGGTGAAACTTAGTATAACTAAAACATACAATCCCTTAAGCTTAACATTGCTCATATTGCTTGCTTTAGGGAAGTGTGTTCCTGAATGACCATTCTCTAAATTTCTCATGAATCTTCTTCTATTGTCCATTCTATTATTGCCGGAATGCAATATGAAATTCTCATGATGCTGACTATTATCAAATCACTCAGTCCCTAATTCTTGTTTAGTTTATCTTGTTCACCACCCCATACTAATTTCTATTACCCTGGGGCTTAACTCTCACTTTTGCTAGTCGCGTTGGAGTCACGAACTTATTTCTCGAAATGTCGATATGACTTTATGGCCTATATTATTTTGCTATCTCAAGGCCTGGCTCCTCTCGTGTTTTCCTTCACATGACTATATACTTTGTAGTACTATCATTTTTTTATCTACCATTATCATCCATGCATCATATCTTACTCATAATGCTTCATTAAATCTCTTCTCATTTCCCTCTAACTTTTCTGTCTATCACATTATTTTGAAAATTTTAACAGGACATTCTCTTACTTTTAGCTCCCCTTGATCCATCTACTAGCTCTTCGAGTTGCAACATTCTTTCTTTACTAGAGACGGAAGCCAAACTAAGTTAATATTTATCCCTTTCAAGGCTTCCAGTGCCTATCGTTGTAGTACAAATATCTAGTTGTACTATTTTAGAGTGCACCATCTAGATGTCTTACAAGGAGATCTATTAGCACATTTGCAATATCCTTAAAAAATGTCATCTAATGCAAACAATCCATCCATCATTTTGGGTCGGGTCCTAATATCCTGTTCTTCCCTTAAACCATATATGTTAGCTCCCATATGGCATAACTGAGATCGATGTGGTATATACCTCCGTTATTATTGAAGGTAACTCAAAACGCTTATATTTTCTACCTGATTTGTAAATACCAATAATCTTCATTAACTGGGTACCTCGTACCCCTTCTCACCTTGCTCCTTTTACTCGTTAAAGCTTTGATACCTTCTGAATCCCTCGTTGCTTTTTACCATAGGGTTGGATAGATATTCTTGCATTAATACTCCTTATCAAAAGGCTTGCATGTAAGTACACGCATGATCTACTGAAGACCTTACATTTACTCATCATAAGCATCATTAAAAAATTGAGTTCCTCTGACTCACCTCTTCCAGTGGGACGCAACGGGCACCCGGTGATAACAAACACTATAGGGGATTCACGAATTACTAAAGAAAAACAAGAAAATCAAGAAACGTGCGGAAGCTAAAAGAAAATAAAGAAACGAAAAAGGACGGAAAATTAAAGATAGATTGAATTCAAGAAAGATTTTCTTGAATTCAAGAAGTCTATTCTTGAAGTTGAATCCCAACAACAACAATTAGCTAACAAAGAACTAGTCGTCTTTGGTAGAGAATTAAAAATAAGAGATAAATTGTGAAATCCGGCCCTTAAGAAAAACAAGAATAACAATAAGCCTAAACTTATCACCTTTCTTGAATACCCCCAAGTGATCTAAGATTTTGAAGAATTCATCTTACTATCTTAAGTTGAGTCTTGAAGGTTGAAAAATAAATCCAACAGTAGCCACACACAAGAGTGCAAGAAAAATCTCACAATTTTTATTGATAATAATCTGAATAATCTAAGTCTAAAATCAAAGAAGAAGACACCCCTTTATATAGAGAGGGGGTCACGAAATTTTACCTAAAAAAGTAAGGAAATAAATTCTTAAACTACTTTGGACAACAAGTCCAACTACCTTAGGAAAAGGAAAATACTAGGAAGCAAAAACCAAGTCATTCTTGGAAAGTAATTCCAAAAATCTTAGAAAAAGGAAAACATAACCTTAACTAACTAGGAAAGCAATAAATATAGTCCCATAATATATGGAAAAAAGTCCAGAACCAATCTTGGATAGAATCTTGAAAATCTTGAAGGAAATTTGCAAGCAACTTGGCACCAACTTCCACTCAACACCCAAAACGACTATTGTACTATTCTTGGACATCAATTAAGTCTTTTTTATGCTATAAAAACTTGGCTTTATGTGGTACCTCATGGGTAGCAAGTTTGGACACATTTTAGGTGCCAAATTGGTCCAACAGTGGCCTGATTTTGGACCTTCTTCAGATGATGTTTCTAGGGATCTAATCCACCTATTCTTGAACATGAATTTGGGCCATCAAATAATTATAACACCTAGATAACTCATATCCTTTATCCTTAAGCTCTTCCTCCCAACTAAAAACTTCTTTGATCGCTCTTGAAGTCCAATGATTTTGTTTTGCAACTTTTTAGCTTGAGATCTTGTTAAAAGCCCTCTTTGAGATTCCAATGGTTCATCCTTGTCCTTGAATAGATTTGAGCTTCCTAGGATTCTATAATTCCCCTCTTCTTGAAGAAAATTCATCCTCGAATTTCGACCTTGCAAGAAAACCAAGACAGGCACTAGAAAATAGCATCCACTAATCTCAAAAAATGGTAAGAATAAAACAAGATAGCGAGCATGTGTCCACTTAACCCAATTAAGCCTAATAGGTGTAAATACTCCTTTATAAATCATATGGATATCATCATCCCAATAAAATTTATGCCTACTTAGCTTTGTCACATAAAAACCTATCTTACGGTAGTCAAAAAATGTGCATGACAATGAAATTACAAAAGATTGATCACTTATTTATTTAAAACAAGTATCTCTACCACATGTATCAAATAAGACACTTTTATGATATAGCCAAGTATCAATTACAAATCTCATGGATTCTTCTACATGGAAGCTATTCAAAGAAGCACATAAATTCACCAGAAGGTTAGAAGAACCCATAATTCCCAAAATAAAAGTTTCGATATATTCAAGCTCATGATTATAACTGTCCCCAATAATATCACCAATATCAATTGATTCTAAAAAATTGCTCAAACTATCACAGAAAGAGTCATGGATAGGTTCATGAAAGAGTACTTGATCAAAGCATCACAATAATCGTGCATATCCTCTTTAACCTCTTTTAAGCTCATTTTAAGCTATTCTGGTTTCCCTTTTGGTGGACTTCAAGGGCTGATGTTGGGACCCAATCTTTGTGACGACCCGACCCGTCGTCTCATGTGTTACCATCCCGTTTTCCCTGTTTATTGCTTTTTCATATTTCATTATCGGTATGTGGTGTGTGAGAGTTGATTTGGAATGGTTTTGATAAGAAATGAGACCCTTAGTCTCTTTAAGAAAAACTTAAGTTGGAAAAGTCAACCGAATGTTGACCATTGAGTTAGAGGGCTCGGATGTGATTTCCGGTAATTCGGTTAGCTTCGGAGAGTGATTTGTAACTTAGGAGTGCGATCGAAATTGATTTTGGAGGCCCGGTGTAGAACTTGGCTTAAATTGGCGAAGTTAGTATTTTGGTGAATTCTGGTCGATGGGTGAGAATTTTATCCGAGGGTCGGAATGGAATTCCGAGAGTTGCTGTAGTTCCGTTAAGTGATTTTGGATGTGTGTACAAATTTTCAGGTCATTCGGACATCGTTTGGTTGGGTTTTTGATCGAATGTGTGTTTTTGAAGTTTTAAAAGAATTTAGGCTTGAATTCGATATAATTCGATGATTTAGGTGTTAATCGAGGTGTTTTGATTATTCGCACAAGTTAGTATGATATTTTAGGAGGTTTTGGCATCTTTTGTTGAGGTCTCGAGGCCTCGGGGTGATTTCGGATGGCTAATGGGAATTTTTGAAGTTGGAAAATGCTGCAGAAATGCAGCAGTCAGTGCACAGCAATTTTGTTCTATGTGATCGCAATGCTCTAATGCGATCGCATAGTGTTAGCTACAGTACCCAGGATTTTGTTCTATGCAATCACAGAGGGTTAGCTACAGAACCCGGAATTTTGTTCTATGCGATCGCAATGCTCTAATACGATCGCATAGTATTATCTCAGTACCCAGGATTTTGTTCTATGCAATCGCATAGGGTTAGCTACAGTGCCCCCGGAATTTTGTTCTATGCGATCGCAAGGATCTAATGCGATCACATAGTGTTAGCTACAGTGATTGGGCAGAATGTTAAAAAATTTCAGTCGCGAAAACAACCTATTTCTCCACCATTCTTTTGGACGGGGATTGAAGGGAGTTTCAACCAAGATCGATTGGAGGTAAGTTTTATGAGTTAAATACATGATTTTATTGAAGAATCATCCTAGAAATCCATGAAAACATAGCCAATTTATAAGAAATTAGGGCTTGAGATTGAAATTCTAAATTTGGGATTTGATGGCCCATTTGAGCTCCGATTTTGATGAATTTTATATGTATAGACTCGTGGCGAGATGAGGAACATTTTGGTGTAAAATTTTCTGGATTTCGAGATGGGGCCCGGGGCTCGGGTTTTGAAAATTTCGTAATTTTTGACATTTTTCGAGTCTTTTCGATTGGGTATTGTTCCCTTAGCACATTGTGATGTATTCGCTCTGATTTTGGTTAGATTCAACGCGCGTGGAGGCTGGTTTGAAGGGCAAAGGCATCGCGGGCTAGAGATTTCACTGGTTCGAGGTGAATAATACTTGTGAATGATATCCTGAGGGTTTGAAACTCCGAATTTGCACATCATAGTGCTGTATTGTGGTGACTTGCACGCCAAGTATGAGCGTGGGGTAGAGCACTATTGGGGATTGTGACTTGGTCCGTCCCGGTTGTGGATTTTACTGCGTAATTGACTGAAACTTGCTAGATGCTATCTTGAATTGGGCTGATTGCCATGTTTTGGGCTTCGTGCCAGTTATTTGAATCCTGCAGGTGTTATTATCACTGTTTTCATGACACTTAGCATATTAAATGATTTCAGTCCTGAGTTAAACACTGTTTTGATATGTGCAGACATATTGCTAAGGTTTAAA
>MU702893.1:21790-105918 GCA_026770625.1 Nicotiana glauca | reverse complement strand
GCTATATGTAGATATTGTTAGGCACTCAGTATTTTGTTGTAATGAGCAAATTTGGCTCGATGTGCATCTCCCTATGTGAGATATATGTATGGATCGGGTGGCACGCCGCCATGGGCATGTTATCTGGACCGGGTTGCACGCCGCAACAGTGCGATGTTGAGAATAGTTTTCCATATGTTACTTTGTATGTCTTACTTCCTGGTTTCTGAGTAAAGTCCGTATTGGGAGTTGCTTGGCGAATAGCGCATCGGTTGTGTCCTTTCAGGATTGAATGGTGTATATTACTAGCTTCACCGTAGGTGTGATGGATTGCTTGGTTTCAGACATCAATCTGCGCGTGGCTGTCTATTTTGAGCATGGTGACTTGAGGTGCTTCATGTGTAACAGTGTTTGGATAGGATTGCGCGTTGTGGCGAGGCGACGAGAAGTTATGACCTCTCGAGGAGGATTCAGGTACTCTATTTCTATGATGTGAGACAGGGTCTCAGCTTTGTGTTGTAATGGTACTGTTGAGCTTGGGGTACAGCTCTTTCATTTGAGTCATTTATCATGATTTGAGTATGTTCAGACCGCCCATCACTGGTGCGTGGATTTTGCAAGCTGTGGCTTAGTCCTGTGATGAGGTTCCATATCACCAGAGTGGTGCGTTGAATTCGAGATGATCGTTGGAGTCATTAATGAATGCGAACAGATGTGATTTTGGCTGATTAAAGAGTTCATATCAAGGTTAGGCTCGGAAATCCGTTGTGGCATTAGTCAATAGGGAAATGGCTTTATGTATGGGTGACGTGGGATCACCCCGGGTATATGCCTGGTAAAGTCATTTAACTGTTGGTTGGCTTCTAGGACAACTCTGGGTACGCTCGAGAACGAGCGATTGTCTAAGTTGGGGAGGATGTGACGACCCGACCCGTCGTCTCATGTGTTACCATCCCGTTTTCCCCGTTTATTGCTTCTTCATATTTCATTATCGGTATGTGGTATGTGAGAGTTGATTTGGAATGGTTTTGATAAGAAATGAGACCCTTAGTCTCTATAAGAAAAACTTAAGTTGGAAAAGTCAACCGAATGTTGACCATTGAGTTAGAGGGCTCGGATGTGATTTCCGGTGATTCGGTTAGCTTCGGAGAGTGATTTGTAACTTAGGAGTGCGATCGGAATTGATTTTGGAGGCCCGGTGTAGAATTTGGCTTAAATTGGTGAAGTTAGTATTTTGGCGAATTCCGGTCGATGGGTGAGAATTTGATCCGAGGGTCGGAATGGAATTCCGAGAGTTGCTGTAGTTCCGTTAAGTGATTTTGGATGTGTGTACAAATTTTCAGGTCATGCGGACATCGTTTGGTCGGGTTTTTGATCGAATGTATGTTTTTTAAGTTTTAAAAGAATTTAGGCTTAAATTCGATATAATTCGATGATTTTAGTGTTAATCGAGGTGTTTTGATAATTGGCACAAGTTAGTATGATGTTTTAGGAGGTGTTGGCATTTTTGGTTGAGGTCTCAGGGGCCTCAGGGTGATTTCGGATGGCTAACGAGAATTTTTGAAGTTGGAAAATGCTATAGAAATGCAGCAGTCAGTGCACATCAATTTTGTTCTATGCGATCACAATGCTCTAATGCGATCGCATAGTGTTAGCTACAGTACCCAGGATTTTGTTCTATGCAATCATAGAGGGTTAGCTACAGTACCCGAAATTTTGTTCTATGCGATCGCAATGCTCTAATGTGATCGCATAGTGTTAGCTCAATACCAAGGATTTTGTTCTATGCAATCGCATAGGGTTAGCTACAGTGCCCCCGGAATTTTTTTCAATGCAATCGCAAGGCTCTAATGCATTCACATAGTGTTAGCTACAGTGACTGGGCAGAATGTTAAAAACATTTCAGTCGCAAAAATAACCCATTTCTCCACCATTTTTAGTCATTTTGAGAGCTTTTGGACGGGGATTGAAGGGAGTTTCAACCAAGATCGATTGGAGGTAAGTTTTATGAGTTAAATACATGATTTTATTGAAGAATCATCCAAGAAATCCATGAAAACATAGCCAATTTAAAAGAAATTAGGGCTTGAGATTGAAATTCTAAATTTGGGATTTGATGGCCCATTTGAGCTCCGATTTTGATGAATTTTATATGTATAGACTCGTGGCGAGATAAGGAACATTTTGGTGTAAATTTTTCTGGATTTCGAGATGGGGCTCGGGGCTCGGGTTCTACAAATTTCGTAATTTTTGACATTTTTCGAGTCTTTTCGATTGGGTATTGTTCCCTTAGCACATTGTGATGTATTCGCTCTGATTTTGGTTAGATTCGGCGCACGTGGAGGCTGGTTTGAGGGGAAAAGGTGTCGCGGGCTAGATATTTCACCGGTTCGAGGTGAGTGATACTTGTGAATGACATCCTGAGGGTTTGAAACCCCGAATTTGCTCATCATAGTGCTGTATTGTGGTGACTTGCACGGCAGGTATGAGCGTGGGGTAGAGCACCATTGGGGATTGTGACTTGGTCCGTCCTGGTTGTGAATTTTACTGCGTATTTGACTGAAACTTGCTAGATGTTATCTTGAATTGAGCTGATTGCCATATTTTGTGCTTCGTGCCGGTTATTTGAATCCTGCAGGGGTTATTATCACTGTTTTCATGACACTTAGCATATTAAATGATTTCAGTCCTGAGTTAAACACTGTTTTGATATGTGCAGTCATATTACTAAGGTTTAAAGACTTAAAATGCATTTTCTGATATTTTGAGTTAAAAGTTATTATTGACATTGCCCGAATGGCTCATTTGCATGTTCTGGACTGAGATATGGATCGGGCTGCATGCCGCAGTAGTATATACATATACATGCATGGATCGGACTGCACGCCGCAGTGATATAATATGTGGATCAGACTGCACGCCGCAGTATTATAGCGCTTGGGCTGTAGGAGCCCCTCCGGAGTCTGTACACACCCCCAGTGAGCGCGGTACCCAAATGGATCGGGTTGCGCGCCGCAGCGGTCACGTGCATTGCGTTGCATTCATGCATTCGTTCCTGTTTGTACTACGTGGCATGACTTTTAGCACTCACATATCATTGGCATACATGTTATCACTTGCCTTGTTGACCAGATACCCTGGTGTTATATGTTAAGGAATGTTGTGCCCAAGGGGCTGATTTATGTGCCGACTTGCACTATCTGATATAGCATTCATATGCTTGACTGTTGGAAAAAGGATATTTGTAAAAGAAATTTTTAACTGAGCTTGAGATTTTCTAAATGATTTTCACAGAGTTACGGTTTTACTATTTTTCTCAAAGGGGTTGTACTGTCTTTTATGGCATTTTGGAGTGCTNCAGATTTTACTCTATGTATTATAGACTTTGAAATTGTAATAAAGATCCTCCTAGATGCTCGTGACTTGTGAAACCCCGGTCGGGCTGAGATAGGCTATAATGTTGATAATTAATGTTCTTTAAGTTGCATTTTCCATCTATTTATCTTAAGAAAATGTTAAAGAAACAAATTGGGTTAGTTGGCTGGCCTTGTCTTCACGAGAGGCGCCATCACGGCCGGGTATGGAGATTGGGTCGTGACAATCTTCTTCCACTTGGACTTCAATTTGAGCCGCCAAATAATTGTAAAACTTGGACAATTCATCTCATTTGGGCTTGAGCTCTTCTTCTGCAATTAAAAGCTTTTTTATTTGCCATTGAAGTCCAACAACCTTAGTATGCAATTCTTTAGCTTGAGATCTTGTAAATGGCCTTCTTGGAGCTTCCAAAATTCTATCTTTGTCCTTGATGCTATCAGTATACCAGGTGATCAGGTGGTAGTGCATACATAACGTCGTAATCTTTTTCCATATATATATATATATATATATATTCGTGTATCTAATGCCATCTGGTCATGGGTCAATGTAATTAATGCAATGCATGAGAAGTACGTCAATAAAATCTTTCAGAGAGTCATAAGACCATTATGACTTTGATTAATATCATGAAATAAACTTTAACAACTTACGTATTTTCTGAGACCCATGAACATATGATAAAATAATATGATACATGCGGAATCAATAACATAAGCATCTCTAGTATTTCTATGAATATAGTCATTTATGGAAATTGCGCATTTGCTCGTTTAGTTTGTGTGGTATAGATCATGCCAAAAGAAAGAAGGGATAGCCATAACATACCTGAGTCAATTCTCTTGACAATCCTTCTAACACATTCCAATCGCGACGAAACACGTAACTGCAAGATCAAAATAGGGAACAATTCGTATGATATTCTTGAGAAAGATTTCACCGTACTCCCTTTGAATCGCAAATCCCACATTGCTATAGTATTAAGTAGTATTTGTATGATATTTTGAAGAAGATCACGTAACTAGAATGATACCTCGCGTTGTATGACACATCTCTTTACTAGAATGTTGAAATGTTGAAGAAAATAATTAAGTAGTCACATTTGTATGGATTGTAAATAAGTAGATACCTCTCTTTAATGAATTGGAGAGGTTATCTTTAATATTTAGGTAGTCTCGTTGAAGTTTCGCTGAAGTATTCCTGCATAACTTGTAGAGATGATAGCATCCTAGAAATCTCAAATCTATTCAAGGACAATGATGAAGCTTTGGAATCCCAAAGAGGGCCTTAACAAGATCTCAAGCTAAAAAAATTGCAAAACAAGGTCATTGGACTTCAGGAACGATCAAAGAAGTTGTTTGGGAGGAAGAGCTTAAGGATAAAGGATATGAGTTATCTAGGTGTTATAATTATTTTATGGCCCAATTCATGTCCAATAAGAGGTGGATTAGATCCCAAGAAACATCCTTTGAAAAGGTCAAAATCAGGCCATTGTTGGACCAATTTAGCATTCTAGGATGCTCAAATCTATTCAAGGACAAGGATGAAGCTTTGGAATCTCAAAGAGGGCCTTAACAAGATCTCAAGCTAAAAACATTACAAAACAAAGTCATTGGACTTCAAGAACGATCAAAGAAGTTGTTAGCTGGGAGAAAGAGCTTAAGGATAAAGGATATGAGTTATCTATGTGTTATATTTATTGTATGGGCCAAATTCATGTCCAATAAGATGCGGATTAGATCCCAAGAAACATCCTTTGAAGAAGGTCCAAATCAGGCCATTGTTGGACCAATTTAGCACCTAAAATGTGTCCAAACTTGCAGCCTATGAAGTCCTACAAAGAGCCACGTTTTATAACATAGAAAGTACTTACTTGATGTCCAAGAAAGGTAGAATAGTCGTGATAGATATTGAGTTCAAGTTGGTGCAAAGTTGCTTGCGGATTTCCTTCAAAATTCCAAGATTTTCAAGATTTTACCCAAGATTGGTTTGGAACTTGCTTCCATATATTATGAGACTACATTTATTACTTTCCTAGTTAGTTAAGCTTAATTTTTCCTTTTGCTGAGATCTTTGGAATTATTTTCCAAGAATGACTTGGTTTTTGCTTCCTATTATTTTCCTTTTCTTAAGGTAGCTGGACTCGTTGTCCAAAATAGTTTCGGACTTTATTTCCTTATTTTTTAGATAACATTCCATGACCCGCTCTATATATAAAAGAGTGTCTTCTTTGTTTTTAGACTTAAATTATTCAGATTATTATCAATAAAAATTGTGAGATTTTCTTGCACTCTTGTGCGTGGCTACTCTTAGATTTATTCTTCAACCTTCAAGATTCAACTTAAGGTGGTAAGATTAAATCATTTTCGAAATCTTAGATCACTTCTAGGTATTCAAAAAGGTGATAAGTCTAGCTTATTGTTGTTCTTGTTTACTAAAGGGTCGGGTTTCACAATTTATCTGTTATTTTTAACCTCTACCAAAGGCGATTAGTTCTTCATTAGCTAATGGTTGTTGTTAGGATTCATCTTCAATAATTGACCTCTTGAATTCAAGAAACTCTTTCTTGAACTCAATATCTCTTTAATTTTTTTTTCATTTCTTTATTTTCTTTTAGCTTCCACACGTTTCTTCATTTTCTTTTGTAGTTCTTGGACCCCTATCGTGTTGTTACCAAGTGGTATCAGAGTACATGCTAATCAAGATTTCAATCTTGATAATATTGGGCAGTTCTTGAAAAAAAAAACCAAAAAAATGGAAAATTAAAGATAAATTGAGTTCAACAAAGAGTTTGTTGAATTCAAGAAGTCTATTCTTGAAGATTAATCTAATAATAACTATTATCTAACGAAGAACTAATCGCCTTTGGTAGAGGTTAAAAACAAGAGATATACGTTTTTTTTCCTTATCTTTGTTCAAGATGTTTCAAACAGGTAATTATGAAGAACGGAGGCGAGCTCTGACTCAACAATTTAAAAAGTCAAACTTGCAACATGTTGAATGGAAGGAAGACAATAGTAAAGTTATTTTTCAAACAAGAGCTAAAGTGATGTCTGCGATTTATATCCTTAGAAATGACAAAGAGTTTGGCTATAGTTCAATTAGCACTTATATGGTTGAGAAATTTAACTTGCCTCATGTTTAGCATATTGAGCCCTACATGTTGGGAGGAGTAAAGGTAGATAAAAGAGTATTATTACTATTCTCTATTGGAAGGTATGAGGATGCGATCTGTGTGATGTGATTCCCATAAATAATTACCATATCTTGTCGGGAAAGCCACGGTATGATTATAGAAGTGCTTCATATAAGATGGAAAATAATAGATACTCTTTTGAAGTTAGCGGAAAGAAACTCATTCTTGGACCTTTGACTCCTTCACAAATCAGTGAAGATGAAAAGACTTTTAAAGAAAATATGAAAAAGTATGAGAGAGAAAAGAATGAGAGGAGTAACGGAGTGCATGTTGACATCCCAAGAGAGAAAAAAGGAGAGGCTGAGTTGAGTGAAGAGAATGGGATGTCAAGTGAGAAAAAGAGTCACCTTGAGGGAAAAGAAGAGGAACGGCAATGAGACAACAAAAGTATGCCAAGTAGAGAGAGAAAAACATGAGGGTTTGAGTGAAGAAAAAGAAGAAAACTTTAGTGAGAGAAAAGAGTCTAAGGGTGAGGAAAAAGTTAGTCTTGAGATAAAAGCCAAAGAGAGTGTAAGTAATAAAACATGTTCTTTACTTCCTAACCCATTAACTCTTTCTTGTTTTAGTTCTTGTGTATTTATACAGCCACATGTTGAAAGACCTTCTAAAAGGATGGGTGAGGCGCAAGAGATGATGGCAAAGGATCCTATTGGATTCCAACATGAATTAGGCAAAATCAATTCTTGTTGGATGGTGGAAGATAAAAGCTTGATTAATTTATTTGTTGTTGAACCTTTTGACTATTTTTATCCTTATTTACAGGTTTATGACATTGAGTTTCTTAAAAGCATTGCTAAGTTGGAGCCACTGCATAAAAGAATACAAGGTGATTATGTTCCATTGATAAATAAGTCCAAGTATGGTATGTATAATTGGTTTATTCGAATTCTTGGCCTTTATAGGATACCTAAGATATTTATGGAGGTAATGAACTATACTCTAATTTCTTATGTTGGTGACTTCATAATTTTCGTGGATGATGATATTTTGATGCATATCAAGTCATTAACTATAATATCTAAGTTCAAGTACAAGACGAATTTACTTTCTTTTGAAATTGAGTATGACATAGATCATTATATATTCCAACTTGGTGGAAAGAGGCTTGAATTTTATGAGAAGATGCTTGTAAATTAGTTAAATATTTCTTCTTCTCTTATTCAAGTTTCTAATGAGTTTTCGTGTGATAAATTGCTAGAACATGATTTTTGTTGTGTGATGGAGCGTTAATCATTAAATCATGTTGACTGTTAGCTTGTAAAAGTATTTGCTACTAGTAAAGAGGCTATGCATGATTATTGTAACTTTAGTGACTAAATACTCTTTCATGAGCTTATATATGACTCTTTCTGTGACTGACGGAGAAATTGTTTAGAATCCTTTGATGTTGAGAATATTATTTAGGAAAGTTATAATCATGAGCTTGAATGTATTAAAACTTTTATTTTGGGAATTATGGGTTCTTCTAACCTTCTTGAGAATTTATGTGCTTCTTTGAATAGCTTATATGTAGAAGAATCCATGAGATTTTTAATTGATACTTGACTATATCATAAAAGTGTCTTATTTGATAAATGTGGTAGAGATACTTGTTTTAAATGGATGCGTGATCAATCTTTTGCAATTTTAATGTCATGCATGTCTTTTGACTACCTTAAGAGAGGTTTTTATGGGACAAATCTAAGTAGACAGAAATCTTATTGGGAAGATGATGTCCATATACTTTATAAAGGAGCATTTACACCTATTAGGCTTAATTGGGTTAAGCGGACACATGGTCACTATCTTGTTTTATTCTTACCATTTTTGGTGATTAGTGGATGCCATTTTCTAGTACCTACCTTGGTTTTCTTGCAAGTTTGAAATTCGAGGACGAATTTTCTTCAAGAAGAGGAGAATGATATCATCTTAGGAAGCTCAAATCTATTCAAGGAAAAGGATGAAGCTTTGGAATCTCAAAGAGGGCCTTTAAAAGATCTCAAGCTAAAAAGTTACAAAACAAGGTCATTGGACTTCAGGAACGATCAAAGAAGTTGTTAGTTGGGAGGAAGAGCTTAAGGATAAAGCATATGAGTTATATAGGTGTTATAATATTTTATGGATCAAATTCATGTCCAAGAAAAGGTGGATTAAATCCCTAGAAACATCCTCTGAAGAAGGTCCAAATCAAGCCACTACTGAACTAATTTAGCACCTAAAATGTGTCCAAACTTGCAGCTCATGAAGTCCTACATAAGCCACGTTTTTATGGCATAAAAAAGACTTACCTGATGTTCAATAAGGGTACAATAGTCGTGCTAGATTTTGAGTGCAAGTTGGTGCCAGGTTGCGTCAAGATTTCCAAGATTTTCAAAATTCTATCCAAGATTGATTTGGGACTTATTTCCATATATTATGGGAATATATTTATAGCTTTCCTAGTTAGTTAAGGTTATGTTTTCATTTTCTAAGATTTTTGGAATTACTTTCCAAGGATGACTTGGATTTTGCTTCCTAGTATTTTCCTTTTCCTAAGGTAGTTGGACTTGTTGTCCAAAGTAGTTTAGAACTATATTTTCTTTTTTTTAGGTGTCTTACTTGCCATCAATCAAAATTTAAGAGTTATATTCTCACAAATATCTTGGGTTCAAGTCTCACTGAATTTGAAACGTCGTGCCAAGCAATCTTTTCCTTATACTTGTGTTTCCTTTTGACGCCTCTCTTCTCTTTCCTTTTTTAAGGCAGAGGACGGACTTGGAAACTAACAAAATTGAAGGTTTGGCAAACTTGAAGACATAGATAATCCCTAAACTTCAATGCAAATACTTGACAGCCTCTAAAAATCGGCCCATTGAAGATATCAATTTACCATGGAAGGTTTCCCCCTTTAAATCAAATGAGATCAAAGTTCAACAGAAGGATGGTATTTCAGCGTGATCTTACATTCCTTCATACTTCATTCGAACAATAATTGTGGCAATATGTATCTTTTGAACTTTTGCGACTGAACTTAGAATGAAACTCTAAGCTGCCTACGTACCCTGGTAAAGAGGATCAATTCATATCGTAGTTCAGACTAGGTGATTTTTCATTTTTTTTATGTGTCCTAACTTTTTCCTAGGCTGCCTCTTTCGAAGTTTTCAACCTAGCGGACTCTTTCATTTCCTGTGGGGGTCGTACATAGTTTAGACTCATGCTGTCCAGGTGTGTAGCAACATGTAGTTTAGGATCATGCATCAAGAAGCGTGGAAACTTCAAGGATAATACTTCTTTAAAAACTTTCCATTTATAGGGCCGATTCTCATGCCATCTGCATCAACCAACTTGTAAGCCCTACTTGAGTAATATTCTTGTACGATATATGGCCCATCCCATTTTAAAGTGAACTTCCCTACAGGTTTATGAGAAGTAATTATGGGTCTTCATACGGCAAGGACATGATCTCCTAATTGAAAAGATCTCGAGCGAACTCTTTTATTAAAGGCACGAGACAATCGAGCTTTATAACATTCAAGACTTTGTTGAGCTTCCAACCTCTTCTTAACAAGTGCCTCCAACTCTGCTAATTGAAGGCGGGCATTTTCTTCATCTGTGATCCCTTATTGAATAGCCAGTCATAACAAAGGTATTTGATGCTCAAGTGGCAAGACGGCTTCAACTCCATAGATGAGTGAGTAAGGAGTCGCTTGTGTTAGCATGCAATGAGTCGTCCTATATGCCCATAGAGCTTCTTTTATATGGTCATTCCAATCTCGTTTGGATTTAGAGACAACTTTCTTTAACAAGTTACAAAAAGTTTTGTTGAATGCCTCAGCTAGACCATTGGTGGTAGCATTGTCGAAGAATTACGTTTCTTGAAGCCAAAGAGATCGCAAATCTTGTTTATCAACCTATTATCGAATGGCTTTCCATTATCCGTTATTATGTCACGAGGAATGCCAAAATGATAAATAATATTTACTCGGATGAAACTTGCAACATTTTCCTTCTTTACTTCCTTAAGAGCAACAACTTCAGCCCATTTTGAGAAGGGGTCAGCTGCAGCCAAGATGTATAGGTGCCCAACCAGAGGACTTTAGCAGTGATCCAACAATATCCAATCCCCAAGTGTCAAATGACCTGGATGCAACAGCCTGGTGCAACACTTTAGGAGGTTGATAAATAAAATTAGCATGAAATTGACAAGCCTTGCATCTTCGAGCGTTTTTCCAAGAAATCTTTTACCATTGTTGGCTAATAATATCCCATCATTTTTATATGGAAGTGAGCTTTGATCCAGACTGGTGTGACCCACATACCACAGAATGTGCCTCTTGCATAGCTTGGAGTGCTTCTTCTTTCCCTAAGCATCGCAAGAGTACTCTTTTGAATGACCTTCTGTATAGAGTATCTTTGTAGTAAATAAAGGAAGCGAGTTGCATGACGACGGATTTCAGTCCTTCTCCGCGAATTTTCTGGAAGTATCCTATAGCACAAGTAGTCGATAATGGGTTGTCGCCATTCTTCTTTCTCAACTTCAGAAACAGCGACAAGATGCTCGAGTTCAGTTTCTTTGCCTTCAGCCTTATTTGGCAGCAGTATTACCCATTTTTGGAAGACAGTAACTTGCGCTTGATCAGGCAGGATTAACGATGAAGCTAGGGCAGTTAAAGCATCAGCCTTCTTATTTTCTTTCATTGGCACATGCTGAACAGTCACATCATCAAGCCACCCCATTAATTTTTTAGCATAATCATGATATGAGCGTAGTTTAGACTTCTTGTACTCCTAACTACCTAGAAGCTGATTGACCACTAACTGGGCTACCAAAGACTTGCAACTACAATTGCTTCATATTAACGGTCAATTCAAGCCCAAGTATTAATGCTTGATACTCAGCAACATTGCTGGAACAGAGTTATGTTAAGGTGAAGGAGTAGGGCAAGACTTAACCTTGGGAAGTGACAAATACTACACCAGCACCCACGATGCACGGCACAATCAAAGTACATCTTCCATCGAGTTTGAACTTCAATGACCATTGCGTCCTCATCAGGTAGTTCATCAGTTAGCTCCTAATCATCAGGTATAGAGTGATCTGCCAAGAAGTCCGCTAACGCTTGTCCTTTGATAGCCGTTTGAGGGATGTACACGATTTCAAATTGTTGAAACTGGAGGTACCACCTTGATATCTGATCACTGAGGATAGGTTTTGACATCACAAACTTGATGGGATTTGCTCTAGAAACCAAACGAATGACATGAGCTTGAAAATAGTGCTTTAACTTTTGGATTGAGAAGAAGAGTGCCAATCATAACTTTTCAATTGGTGAATAATTCAGATCATTTGGTGTCATCATCCTACTTAAGTAGTAAAGAGAGTTTTCTTTCCCTTTACTATTTTCTTGAGCCAACAGCTTTCCAACACACCTTTCTTATGCTAAAATGTATAGTATCAGTGGCTTTCCAAGTATAGAGGCTGCCAAGGCTTTATCAAGTGGGATTTAATGCTCTCAAAGGCATTGCTACACGCTTGGTCCCATTTGAAAGGGGCTCCTTTCTTCATATGGCGGTTGAATGGTTTGCACCTCCCAGCTAGGTTTGAGATGAATCTCCTAAGGTATGCTAGTTCCTTGTAGACTTTTCAATTCATGAATATTGGGGGGCTCAAGCATTTTCAAAATTGCATGTACTTTTGCTTGATCTATTTCAATCCATATTTGTCGGACAATGAAACCCAAGAATTTTCGGAGGGAACTCCAAAGGCGTATTTTAATGGATTCATCCTAAGTTCATATCTCTGGAGCAACTCAAACACCATTCTCAAGTCTTTCAAGTGGTCGCTTTTCTTTCTTGATTTCACTACCAAGTCATCAACATAGCATTCAACATTCTTGTGAAGAAGGTCATCAAAGAACTGCATAGCTCTTTGGTAAGTAGTACCAGCGTTCTTCAAGCTAAAAGGCATTACCTTGTAGAATAAATACCCTTGGAGGTATGGAATGCTGTAAGCTCTTCATATTTTAGCGCCTTCCGAATTTGGTTATATCCTGATGAACCGTCCATAAATGATATTTCCTCGTACCCAGTAGTAGCATCGATCATCAGTTCTAGAATGGGAAGCGGGAACTCATCTATCGGACATGCATTGTCAAGATCCCTAAAGTCAACACACACTCAAATCTGGCCATTCTTGAAACCCATGTTGGGTATTTAACTTCACGAATAAAGCCAGCTTTGGTGAGTTTGTTAACTTCAATTTCAATCAAGGGAACCAAGTCGGCCTAAAAAGCCTTTAAGCTTGTTTAATAGGGTGAGCACCATTTTTGACTGCAAGGTGATGGGCTGCTACTTTCGGGTCCAAGCCAGACATCTCTTTGTAACTCCAAGCGAAGATGTCCCTAAACTCCTTGAGTAACTATTATAAGTTCTCTCTTCTTCAGCTTCTAGTAAACCACTTAGGTAGGTGGGTCTTGGTTCTTCATCGGTGCCAAGGTTAACTTCTTTTAAGGTATCAACTATCGTCTTCACTCCTTCTTCAAGTTTTGGTGGAGCATCTTTCGCATCTTTATCTTCTTAAGGGTCCCAGTCGTTGAAGGATACGTGATAACACGGTGAAAGATCCTCCAATTCTGCATTATCCTCCATTGAAGATGGAACACCATTCTCGCCTTGTAAAGTAACATGAAACGAATAACCCATGCTTTCTTCATCTCTGTCATGTTCCTTAGTGTAGACCATAGTATATGTATTTACCTTCAATAGTTCTTTACATGAAACCACAAATTTTGTTTATCACCTCATTCTAGAAGGAACCAAACTTTGGAAATCCTTAGAGATCTTCTGGATTTTGGGCGAAGCGATTGTTCTTGTGCCCTAAAAATTTCTCCGGAACTTGTTCCCCATCTTTAATGGACCCAATCTTTCAAACACAGAGGTCCTCACAGGTGATTTTCCAACTCGATGAAAGATGGAATGCTTGTTAGAAGTGGCAGATTTGTCCTATACAGTGATATAATTGCTACTCGCCCTTCTTATGGATATGCGCACTAGTGACAGTTGATTGTATCCCAAACCTTCACGTGGTTGTATCGTTGCAGCTTCTGATGGTAGATTCCCTAACTTTGACGGCTCATTAGGATTGTATCCAGCTTTTGAAAATAGCTTGTAAGCGTTAAGATCAAAACCTTCATTTGTTCGCTTTGTTGGGAGTGCTACATGTTGCAAATAACTTTGGGCCACAAACCCTCTAAGTGTCTTTGAGCACAACTTTACTGCCTCGATTCGTTTTACTAGAAAAGTTAACTCCTTTAGCATGTTTTTTTTGAGATTAGTTGATTCACCTTCATATTTCTTCCATATTGGAGTGCATAACTTACCATCTTGCCATAAGATGTAATATTCCCTCTATAAGATTTATTCGCGTTGGGTTGTACCTCTTCAGTAACAACTTTAGCTTCACCAGTAGTCACCTCTGCTCTTTTAGTTTTGGGCTCCCCATTCTCGCTTTTCATGCCATCATTAGCTTTTAGCTCATTCACAATGCGGTTCTTCAAGTAGAAATTTGCATCGGTGAAGTGTGACTCTACCTCGATAAATGGCTTATCATCAACAATTATCTTCTTCTCGACTTAGCACTTGTAGTATTTTAAACATTGATGGTAGGCGTATGGAACTACTTTATTCTCATGTATCCAAGGCCTTCCATGAAAGACGTTGTATGAAGTCTTTGCATCGATCACATGCAGCCATGCACTTGATTGCATATCTTCAATAGTGATTCCTAACCTAATAGCGCCTATGGCTCTTTGCCTGATAGCATTCATGGCAGCTCAACATCATTAAAGGAGAAGGATGAAGCTCTGGAAGCTCCAAGAAGGCCCATGCAAAGATCTCAAACAACGAAATTTCAAGACAAGCTTAATGGGCTTCAATTGGCAATTAAAAAGTGTCTTATAATAGAAGAAGAGCTCCAGCACAAGGAGGAACTTTGGGACAAGTCTTATAACTATTTGGATGCCCAAATTAAAGTCCAAGAGGAGATGGAATGAGGCCCAGATATGCCCCAAAAGAGAGGAATTTTCAGCAGCCCAAATAAGCCCAAAAATAGTTTCTAAAATATATATTTAATAGTTACTTTAATCTATGTTGACTTGCATTGGTCTGTGTATGTTGACTACATTGGTCTTAGTGTGCGTAGTCTTCTATGCTTCTAGGGAATATAGTTCTCATTTATTGAATTCTTGACTATCTCCTCCTTTACTACTATATAAAGGGGTGCTTGTCTTCCATTGTAGAAGACATTGAAGATTAATATTATTATTGTGAGTTGTTTTGAGCCTTTGTGAACTTTACTTTGAAGATTTATCTTGTAACCCTAACTAGTTCATAGTTTAAGGTAGTAAGATAATTTTCTTTCTTGTGATATCCTTGGTTTCTTTTGATATTCTTCGAAGGCGACTAGTTTCTTTTACTAGTTGTTGTCGTAAGTTATTCAAATTAGAAGTCAAGATCCGAATCTAGTTCTTGATTAGCTTATCTCTAGTGAAGGAAATTGGTTTCATAACCAACTTGTTGTCATTAGGATCTTGTCAAAATCTTGATTACCATAATCTCGGTGTTCTTGGACCATTACTTGATTTGACATATCTATTTTTTTTTTTTTTTTTTGCTTTTCTTAATCCGCTTGCATTTCTGTACTACTTTCGTATTTCATCAACTTATTTCCTTTAAGTTCTTGGATCTCCCAACCTTTGTGTTATCAAGTGGTACTAGAGTGGTTGTATCAAGATTTCGATCTTGATAAATCTTGGGGATTTCTTGAACAAAGGAGCAAAAAAAAGTACTGTAGCAGTGAATAGTACACTATACAAAAAGTAAAAAAAGTAAAACGAAAAAAAAAGGGAGAAACATATTTGCTCTTTAAGAAATTAGATTTTATTGGTGTTTGTTTCCAAAGCCAAGAAAGGAAACAAGAAGAGGGGATACTAGATCTTTAAGAATAAGAAAAAAATCAATTTTTCTAATCATTTGATCTTGTTCTAAAAAAAAACCTTTTCTTTGTTCGAGGTTTGTTTCAACTAAATCCTACTCTTTCTAGGATTGGCTCTTCACTTTCTTTAGTGCCCCAAAATTTCTTGTTTTACTACTAAGGGTTTTGATACGAGTTGGGTTTAATTATAAGTCTATACGGTATTTTTCAAAGGTTAATGGAGGGGGGAAAAGGCAAGAGTTGGTGAGAATAATTGAGGAAAAGAGCCAAAGTTTGAGTGATAACTATTATTTATTTATTTATTTTGTTAAAAACATGTCTCATACAGGTACTAGTGATGATGAACAGAGGGCTATTCAGGAAGCCGAAATCCGAGAAAGAAATGATTTCACTCTACAAGTTATGCATCAAAAATTCAAGAGATGGAACTTACAATTTCAAGAGATAAGGAATACTATTGCTGAACAAAATGAAACAATAACTGCACTTAGAAGGGGAAATCAACCTGATGTACAACCACGAAATAATCCTAGGCCTCATAATAGAAGAAATGTACCCAATGCCCCCATTGTAAATCAAGAAAACCATATAGATGATTTTGTTGATGATCTTTATGTAAATCTAGATAGGGTGGAAACAGATAGGAGAGGACAACAAGGTAGAGTAGAAGATGATAATATTAGCAGCATAAAAATGAAGATGCCATCTTTCAAGGGCACAAGAGACACAGACTTGTACCTTGACTGGGAGCAAAAAGTTGAGGCCATCTTTGACTGTCACTACTACTCTGAAGGTAAGAAGGTTAAGCTTGCTATTGTTGAATTTTCTGATTATGCTTCTATTTGGTGGAAAAGGCTTACAAGAGACAGACAACAAGATGAAGAACCACCCATTGCTACGTGGACAGAGATGAAGAGAGTCATGAGAAAGAGGTTTGTGCCTTTCTGCTTTCAAAGAGACCTGCAACTTTGTCTTCAAACCTTGAAGCAAGGAACCATGACTGTTGATAAATACTTTAAAGCTATGGACATGGCTATGGTCCAAGCTAATTGTATGGAAGAAGAAGAGGCCACTATGGCTAGATTTCTTAATGGTTTAAATAGAGAAATAGATAAATGTAGTAGAGATACAACAATATATAAATATAGATGAATTAGTAGATTTGGCTATAAAAATAGAAAAGCAAAATAAAAGAAGGCAGCAAGCTAGCTCATGAAGAAGTCGGTCAAACACCAATCCAAGAGCCATGGCCAAAACAAGAAGTGAGTTCTAGACCTCAAGAAGACAGGGGGAAGGTAAAGTTGATGATAAAGAGGGAGGTAAAGCTTTCTTCTAAATCCTCTAAACCTTCTAGTTCCATTCAATATCACAAATGTCATGGAAGAGGCCATATGATGCATGAATGTCCAAATAGAAGAAATATTCTTTTGAGAGAAGATGGAGGATATGAGAGTGAAAAAAGTGAGGAAGGAGAGGGAGGAGTAAGTGAAGATGATGTAGAAATTCCTAATGATGGTTTGGTTGGGGTAATTAGGAGGACTATAAATGGAGAATATGAGGGAAAAAAAGGTGAGAAGAGGAAGAAGAGGAAGGTGTGAGTGGAGATGATGTAGAGTTACCTTTCAATGATGGTTTGGTTGGGGTAGTTAGGAGGATTATGACTATTAATTTAGGAATCAATAGTGAAGAACAAAGAGAGAATATATTTCATACTAGGTGTGGAATAAAGGGGAAAACTTGTTCTATGATTATTGATAGTGGTAGTTTTGCTAATGTGGTTAGTTCACACTTGGTGAACATGTTAGAACTTGCATGATGAAACACCCTAAGCCCTATAGACTACAATGGTTGAATGATAGTGGTGAACTGAAAGTCAACAAATAATGCATGATTTCCTTCAATGTTGTAGGTATGTGGATGATGTTGTTTGTAATGTGGTTCCTATGCAAGCTTCTCACATCTTGTTAGGTCATCTGTGGCAATATAATAGGAATGTTTTTCATGATGGAAGAAAGAATAGATATTCTCTTGAGCTTAATGGCAAGAAGTATACTCTTGCACCTTTAAGTCCTTATCAAGTGTTTGAGGATCAAAAGAGATTGAGAGAAATAATGGAAAAACAAAGGGGAGGAAAAAAAGTGAGCTTGAGGGAAAAGAAAATAAAGAAGGCCAAGAGGTAGGAAAAAAAAGAGAGATGGCCAAGAGAGAAGAGAGAGAGGGCAGCAACTTGGGCAAAGTGGTGAAAAGGGGTTTGAGTGATAAAAAAGAAAGTTTTGGTGAGCGGAAAGAGGCAAAGAAAAAGAAAAAGGTGAGTTTGTGCATAAAAGCCAAAGAGTGTTTGAACGCAAGAAAAGAGGGGTTGCCCATTATACTACTTAATTACAAAGAAGTTTTGATTAATTCTAAGTCACTAACTTCTTCTTTGCCAAGTACTGTTTCTTCTCTTTTGCAGGATTTTGATGATATCTTCCCCGAGGATATCCCTAAAGGTCTACCACCTTTGCGTGGCATTGAGCACCAAATTGACTTTGTGCCTGGAGCACAAATTCCAAATAGGCCTGCTTATAGGAGTAATGCAGAAGAGAAGATCTTCAAAGGCAAGTTGAGGAGTTGCTTGAGAAAGGTTTTGTGAGAGAGAGAATGAGCCCTTGCTCCGTTCCCGTCCTATTGGTACCCAAAAAGGATGGAACTTGGAGGATGTGCATGGATTGTAGAGAAATCAACAAGATAATGGTAAAGTAACGCCATCTTATTCCTCGTCTTGATGACATGTTGGATAAATTACATGGATCCAAAATCTTTTCTAAAATTGATCTAAAAAGTGGTTACCATAAGATTTGAATGAATCCTGAAGATGAATGGAAAACTGCTTTTAAGACCAAATATGGGCTTTGTGTCACGACCCTAACCCCGGTCGTGATGGCACCCAACACACTGATAGGCAAGCCTGACCAATTAACAATCTTAACCCAATTCTGATACAGTTCATTATTGACTAACGTAGATAAATTACCAAGTTATAATACTAGAAGTATGAAATAAAAGTTAAACATGCGGAATTTCAAAAATAATAATTCTTCTACATAGCCCAAAAGATCCGGTGTCACAAATCTGAGCCTCTAATACAGGTTTACCAATCTAATAAATGTCACTCTAGGGGAATACGAAATAAAAACAAAGGATAGAAGGGAGAGATCAGGGTTGCGGCCGCCATTGTAGCTACCTCGATGCTCCCGGATATGCTGCTCAACAGAAAATCCTCACTCAGGCTCAGATGCACCTGGATCTGCATGTAAGGTGCAGGCAGTAATGTGAGTACTCCGACCCAGTGAGTAATAAGCATAAATAATGACTAAGAATAAGAAATCTTGGAATACACAGTGTAATCTATAATGCGGCAGTTAAAAACAAGTGGAATGAAATCAATAAAACAAAGAAATCGAAATGTAGAAATGCTACAGCAATTAAGTGACAGATATAAAAGGAAAAATCAACACATAATATGATACCCTCTAGTACCCGCTGCGGCGTGCAGCCCAATCCATTTATTTATCGTCGACGGCACTCACTGGGGGTGTCCAGACTCCGGGAGGGGCCCCTTACGTCCCAAGCGCAATAACAAGCCATATCGTGGCATCAACTAGGACCTCGGCCTCATATCAATATCAATATAATATTGCTGCGGCGCGCAGCCCTATCCCATGCTCAGTCTAGAAATCACATAAGCCCCTCAGGCCATAATAAAATAGTAGTTCTCAGCCCAAAACATCATTAGAAATATCATTTAAGTTTCAAATTTGAGAAAAAGTGGTGAGTTGTAAAACAGTATTAAACAATAGGACTGTGTTCAAGCAATATATCAAAATAGTGAGAAAACAGTGATAGCAATCCCCGAAGGGTTCAGTTGGCACGAAGCCCAATTATGATAATTAGTCCAAATAATAACGATATCAAATAAGTTTCAATCAATTACGTGGTAAAACATCAATCGGGATGGACCAAGTCCCAATCCCAAATAGTAAACGACCCCGCGCTCATCATAAAGAACGTATCTCACCTCAATATAGCACTACGATGTGCAAATCCGGGGTTTCAAACCCTCAGGACATCATTTACATTCATTACTCACCTCAAGCCGACCAAAACTCTAGCTCGCTATGCCCTTGCCTCTCAAATCGGCCTCCTCGCGCGTCAAATCTGACCAAAACCACAACAATACATCACAATATGCTAAGGGAACAAAACCCAATCGGAAAACAATCAAAAAATATCAAAAATCCCAAAATTAGCAAAACCTGAGCCCCGGGCCTACTTCTCGAAACTCAGAAATTTTCACATCATTAGACTCTTTATCTCCCCACGAGTTTATACATATCAAAAATACAAGAATCGGAGTTCAATTGACCCTTCAAATCCTCAATTTTTGCTCTCTTAAGTTCAAGCCCTAAACCACCATTTTTAGTCCATTAATTCCTTGAATTTTCAGACCTAATTCATGAAATAGAACCATAGAATCATGTTTTAGGTCCAAAATCCTTAACTTATCGAAGCTCCTTGAAATCCCTCTTCAAAATCGCCCACAATTCTCCAAGTCCGAAGATAGAAATGAAAAATCCTTCAAAATTCGCGAAGAACTTAAATATCTTCTGCCCAGACAAACCGCATCTGCGATCCAAAACTCGTTTCTGTGGTACCGCTCCTGCAGTTGATTCTCCACATCTGCAGAACTTCATTAAGTCCCGCCTAGCCGCATATGCTGTCCAATAGCTGCATCTGCGGCTCCGCAGGTGCGGTTCCCTATCCGCATCTGCGGTCCCAGCCTATTCTTGCCTTTTCTACTTCTGCGACCACCACTCCACATCTGCGACACCGCACCTACGGCCCCCAAACCGCAGGTGCAAAAATACTTGAAGCATCAGAAAATCTACAACAACACAAGTCCAAACTCTTCCCGTTAGCCATCCGAAATCACCCCGAGTCCCCCGGGACCTCAACCAAAAGCACCAATACATCCTAAAACCTCATTCAAACTTGACCCAACCATCAAAACACCTCAAACAACACCAAAACCATCCAATTACATCGAATTCAAACTTAAGTTCTTCTAAAACTTTCGAAACACGCATTTGATTAAAAACCCAACCAAATCACCTCCAAGTCACATAACGATACTACAACAATTCTCGAAATGCCTTTTCGACCCTCGGATCAAAATCTCACCTATCAACCGGAGTTTACCAAAATACCAACTTCGCCCATTCAAGCCTAATTCTACATCGGGCCTCCAATACCACTTCCGATCACACTCCTAAGTCATAAATCATCCTTCGAAGCTAACCGAATCATCGGAAATCATATCTGAGCCCTCTAACACATAAGTCAACATCTAGTTGACTTTTCCAAATTAAGTCTTCCTTAAAGAGACTAAGTGTCTCATTTCCTACCAAAACCTCTCCAATCCAACTCGATCACACAAGAAACTGATAATGAAGCATAAAGAAGCAGAAAATGGGGGAAACAGAGCGGTAACTTATGAGACGACGGGTCGGGTCGTCACACTTTATGAGTGGTTAGCTATGCCTTTTGGCTTGACTAATTCAACCAGCACTTTCATGAGATTTATGAATCATGTTTTTAAGGATTTTCATGGAAATTTTGTGGTGGTTTATTTTGATAATATCTTGATTTATTCAAAAAATCTAAAAGAGCATGTGGAACACTTAAAACAAGTTTTTGAAGTTCTTAGAAAGCAACACTTGTGTACTAATCTTAAAAAGTGTACTTTTTGTGTGGATCGTGTTGTATTCTTGGGTTTTGTGGTTAGTTCTAAGGGAGTTGAAGTTGATGAAGAGAATATCAAGGCAATCAAAGAGTGGCCTAAACCTAATAGTGTAACAGAAGTTAGAAGTTTTCATGGGCTTGCTAGTTTGTATAGGATTTTCGTTAGAGACTTTAGCACCATTGCTGCTCTTTTAACTGAAGTTGTTAAGAAGGATAAGGTTTTTTCATGGGGAAAAGAACAAGATGATGCTTTTAACTTGTTGAAAGAAAAATTGTGTTCTTCTCTTCTTTTGCAATTACCCAATTTTTCTAAATCTTTCGAGATTGAATGTGATGCCTTTGGAAAACGAATAGGTGTTGTTTTGATGCAAGACTCGAAGCCCATTGCATACTTTAGTGAAAACCTGAGTGGAGCTACACTGAATTGCTCAACTTATGAAAAAGAGTTATATGCGTTGGTAAGGGCTTCAGCTACATGGCAACATTATTTATGACCAAGAGAGTTTGTTGTTAAGACTGATCATGAATCCTTGAGATATTTGAAAAGTCAAGGTAAGCTTAATCGTCACCATGCCAAATGGGTTGAATTCATTGAAACTTTCCCACATGTGATTTCTTACAAGCAAGGAAAAAAGAATGTGGTTGCTGATGCACTTTCAAAAGGTATGTCTTGGTTTCTTCTCTTACTTCTAAATTGATGGTTTTTGATCAAATCAAGGAACTTTATTCCAAGGATTCTGATTTTGGCAAGGCTTTTGCAGAATGTAAGTTGGGTCCTTATGAGAGGTTCAATCTTCAAGATGGGTTCCTTTTAATAAAAATAAATTGTGTATTCCTAATTTCTATTTGCGTGAATTATTTGTTAAGGAAGCACATTGTGGTGGACTCATGGGACACTTTGGAGTGCCCAAAACTTTAGATATACTTGCTGAACATTTTTTTTTGGCCTGGCATGTGAAAGGATGTTGAAAAAGTGTACTTTCAATGTCTTGAATGTAAACAATCCAAATTGAAAGTGTTACCACGTGGTATTATACTCCTCTACCTGTCCCTACTTCTCCTTCGATTGATATTTCTATGAATTTTGTATTAGGACTTCCTAGAACTAAGTACGGTAAGGATAGTATATTTGTGGTGATAGATAGGTTTTCAAAATGGCTCGTTTTATTCCATGCTTGAAAACTAATAATGCATTACATGTGGCTGATTTATTTGTGAAGGAAGTGGTTAAATTACATGGCATACCTAAAATTATCGTTAGTGATAGGGATGCTAAATTATTAAGTCACTTTTGGAGAGTTCTTTGGGCAAAGTTAGGAACTAAATTGCTATTTTTTTCATCTTGTCACCCACAAACTGATGGGCAAACTGAAGTAGTTATTAGGACCTTAGGGAATATGTTGAGAGCTATTTGAAAAGGAAAATTAACTTTTTGGGAAGAACATTTGCCCATGGTAGAGTTTGCCTATAATAGAACTATCCACTCTTCTACTGGTAAGTCTCCTTTTGAAGTTGTTATGGATTCAATCCCCTCACTCCCCTTGATTTGTTGCCTTTGCCTACTAATGACATTGTTAATCTTGATGGTAGGAATAAGGCTGAAATAATGAAGAAGATTCATGAACATACAAGGCTTGCAATTGAACGGAAGAATGAATAAACTGCCTTAAGAAGAAATAAGGGGCGAAAATCTGTCATTTTTAAGCCTGGAGATTTAGTTTGGGTGCATTTTAGGAAGGAAAGATTTCCCGCCAAATAAAGATCCATATTAGATCCAAGAGGATATGGGCCATTTGAAGTCTTTGAAAGGATTGGAGACAATGCTTACAAACTTGACCTTCCTAGTGAATATCAAGTTAGTGCTACCTTCAATGTTTCTGATATTTCCTTGTTTGATGCAGGATCGAATTCGAGGAAGAATTCGATTCAAGAAGAGGGGAATGATAGCATTCATGGCAGCTCAACATCATTAAAGGAGAAGGATGAAGCTCTGGAAGCTCCAAGAAGGCCCATGACAAGTTCTCAAACAAAGAAATTTCAAGACAAGCTTAATGGACTTCAATTGGCAATTAAAAAGTGTCTTATAAGAGAAGAAGAGCTCCAGCACAAGGAGGATATTTGGGACGTCTTACAACTATTTGGAGGCCCAAATTAAAGTCCAAGAGGAGATAGAATGAGGCCCAAATATGCCCCAAAAGAGAGAAATTTTTAGCAACCCAAATAAGCCCAAAAATAGTTTCTAAAATATATATTTAATAGTTATTTTAATCTATGTTGACTTGCATTGGTCTATGTGTATGTTGACTACATTGGTCTTAGTGTGGGTAGTCTTCTATGCTTCCGGGGAATATAATTATCACTTATTGAAGTCTTGACTAGCTCCTTCTTTACTACTATATAAATGGGTGCTTGTCTTCCACTGTAGAAGAAGATTGAAGATTAATATTATTATTGTGAGTTCTTTTGAACCTTTGTGAACTTTACTTTGAAGATTTATCTTGCAACCCTAACCAGTTCATAGCTTAAGGTAGTAAGATAATTTTCTTTCTTGTGATATCTTTGGTTTCTTTTGATATTCTTCGAAGGGGACTAGTTTCTTTTACTAGTTGTTGTCGTAAGTTATTCAAACTAGAAGTCAAGATCCGAATCTAGTTCTTGATTAGCTTATCTCTAGTGAAGGAAATTGGTTTCATAACCAACTTGTTGTCGTTGGGATCTTGTCAAAATCTTGATTAACACAATCTCAGGGTTCTTGGTCCTTTCCTTGAATTTCGATATATCTAGTTTATTTTTTCTTGCTTTTCTTAATCGCTTGCACTTCTTTACTACTTCCGCATTTTATCAACTTATTTTCTTTTAAGTTCTTGTATCTCCCAACTTTTGTGTTATCATTGCCCCCCTTGGTTGAATCCTTGGATCATTACACGATTTATGAGAGTTCGTTCATGGGAATACCAAGTTCTTTCACAGTCCGAATTGGCAAAATGTTCACTGAGGATCCTCCATCAACCAAAATTCAACTTACCCATTCGTCACGCATATAGCCAGTAAGGTACAATGAGCACTTATGAAGAGTGTCACCTAGAAAAAGATTGTCATTTGTGAACATGACTTTTTCCTCACAAGCGTTAACTTCTTAAGGAGTGGACTCGATGAGCTTTCTCGAATATGGTGCCAATGGTAGGTCATCACTCTTTTCTTCCCCTTTGTCAGTATGGCAACAAGAGGCATTGATACTCTTATGGGAAATATTCGTGTGGAACCAACTTGGTAAAAACTCATCCAAGGTCACTGGATTTCGTGGCTTTTGAGAATGGTGTACCTCCACTTTAGCTTTCTTCAAATATTTAACTGGATTCTATCTCCTTGGTGTTTCACCATCATTTTCCTTGTTGGTTTTTCTATTGATTCTTTTCGTGGGCTCCTTTTGTGGTGCCTACAATGAGTCACCAACGTCCAACCTTCATCATCATCAGGTTGATTGACTTCAGCTTTGTTTTTTTCCAGTAACTCTTCATCTTTACTTTCTTTAAAACCACATAAATTATCTGGACTGAATGAGCCAAAGGTGATAGAGACTTCGTTTGCACTTGCTTTCTCATCTTCAAGCACGATCTTCTTTTTGCGAGCCAAGTCCATGATTTTTTCCTTCAAGACAAAGCACCTCTCTAGAGGGTGGCTCAAAAGTCGACGGTATTTTCAGTAATTTGGGTCATTTTTTTCCCAGCTTCATTTGGTCGCTTCATCTCTGGAAGTTCAATGAGATTTAACTCGAGGAGTTCTTCAAAAATAGCTGGCACATCAGAATCCAGAAATGTGTAGTTTTTCTCTTGCATTTCTTTTAGAGTCAACTTTCCACTTGGCTTATCTTGAAAAGAAGTGGATTTCATACTCTGCTTCTTGCTCACCTTCGTTGTGAACTTCACAGGTGATGTGTTGACATTCATAGCTTCTTTGTTTTCAAATTTGGGTACAAACTTGCTCCATTTCCTGACTTCTTGCTTGTCATTCCCTTTACGAGGTTCATAGATAGGCAGTCTTTCATTTCCGATGGAGGCCATGCTCGATTCCATGTCATAGGAACGAGTTGCAAGTTCTTCAAATGTGCCAGGCTTGATACCTTGCAAGATGTAGCGCAATCCGCAATACATGCCTTGGATGAACATCTCTATGCATGAAGCTTCACTAAGCCTCTCTTTGCAGTTGAGGCTTGCATTCCTCCAACGATTGATAAAGTCGATAACTGTTTACCTCTTTCATTGACGAGTATTTGTAAGTTATATCATACTCATAGTACGCCTCGTAATATAAAAGCGATTGAGGAACACTTGCACTAGTTGATCCCAGCTATTGATAGATCCAGCCTCGAGGTCTGTGTACCAGTCAAAAGCACTTCCTTCTAGCGAGCGGACAAACTGCTTGATGAGGTCATCTCCATAAGTCTCAGCATTGTTGCATGTCTTCATGAAGTGCGCCACATATTGCATTGGGTTACCTTTACCATCAAACGGTTGAAACTTTAGAGGTTGATAGCCAGCAAGCATCTTCAACATATCAACCCTTGCAGTGTACAAATTTGCATATGTAAGGGAGGATTTGGCAGCAACTTCATATTTGTTCTTGATAATTTCTTCAATGAACTCCTTCAGTTGATCGATTGGGATCATCCCGTCAGATGAAACAGGGATAGCCTTAGTGGATGCTACTTGTCTTGGGGGAGAGTCACTCTCTAGAACTTTTGGGAGCTTGCCGGGTGCATGGCTAGATTCTTCTTCCATCAAGATTTCCACCATGTATGTTAGCTTGTCTTGATTTTGCATGCATTTGGTCAAGCAATGATTGCTTCTGTCATGTTGGCCAACTTCTCCTTCATAGATGAAGTGTTTGTCGCCATGGCTTGCATGATTGTCGTGGACGGCGGAGAGTAGCATGGATTTTCGCACAGATTGATCCTTGATCGTCTCCCGCTATGTAGTGTAAGTGGGGAGGATCCATCACTTGAAGCATAATCATGTTCCTTCACAGTAGAGTGCATGGATCCGGAGGGCTCGAGCAGAGCAAGAGTTTTCTTGATCTCTTCAGCAACATCGCTTCCTCTTTCAGATGCGTTTGCGGAAGATCTTGCTCCTTTTGAGGATGAAGATCCAAAAACAAGTGTTGATGCAGACGGCACTCGGGGTGCTTGTTGTCCTAAAGATCTCGCTTTGTTCCTCGTAACTGTTCTAAAGCTTTCGAATGTAACATCGAGGATTCTTTCAATATCAGCATAGAACCTGGAGTTAGCAGCCTTGGTGGAAGTTAAATCGGAGTTGATTTTCTTTGAAGCCATTTCAATGTTTTTGGACTTTGGTGATTGAAAAGGTGAGATGAGAGGTAGATATTAAACCACTGAGCATGCCGGAATTTGTAGACAATAAATTGCGTCGAGAAAGTAAAATCAAGACCGAAAAATATCGCAACAATCGTAGTATTTTATTTCGAATATTTGAGTGTACAATCTCTATGAATCCTCTGCTTCTTCTTTTCAATAGTAAATAAATTCAAGGGCCTTTGATCTTGAATCTATGTTTGTTGCCACGAACTATGATCTTATTCTTGAGCTTGAGCTTGATTGCTTGAATTTGACCTTGATTTGTTATTTCTTCTTGAGCTTGAACCTGATTTGTTCTTCGTTCTTGAGCTTGAATTTGATTGCTTGAAGCTTGAAACTTGTAAGGAAATTTGCGGCGTTTGGTCCACGAGCTATCTCTTGCTTCTTGTTATAACTTCTAGCGTTTTCTGTGGGTTATGAAGACCCCAATTTATAGTTATTGAAGGAAGGAGTTATGATAAAACAAACTCTTTCTGACCAATCAAATTGAAGTATGACATGACAGTATTTGATTGGCCAGAACATGTCACTTGCAAACGCGGCACGATTTCATTGGCCTTTTAATGTGACTTGGCATGTTTTATCATTTTGACAGGTGGCATGATCCTATTGGCTCTTTCACTCGACTTGGCGTGACACGCCATTTGACACGTGGTGCCAAACTGGGCCTCTAGGAAGATGACAACTTAGGTTTAATGAAGTGGGCTCATCACTTTAGCCCAATGGATTAAGACTTATTTATTTAATCTATATATGTTGGACTTATATAACAAATCCAATTATATTAGCCCAATAAATTTGTTTGAACTAATATATCTTGAATTAAAAATATAGTCCAAATTATTTTACGGATTTAATTCCAATAAAATTTATTTGCCTACATATACACCTATACACTGTCACGACCCAATTCCCAAATACGGTCGTGATGGCGCCTCTCGTGAAGACAATGCCAGCCAACAGAACAATTAATACCTCTTTAATTCTTACTTAGAATGAATAAGTCTAAAACATTAATAAAATTATCATATGTGCGGAAGAAAAATGATAAAACAAGGAACTATCCCGACACAGCCCGACCGGGGTGTCACAAGTCACGAGCATCTAGAAGGATTTTTAATTCAACTACAAGATCTGTAATACATGGATTTCAAATTTAGAATAAAAAAAAAGAAATCCAGTGCCACGAACATTGGTGGTCACCTTGCTCAGTTACGATAGCAAAATCCTCAACCAGCTCAACCCGCTACCGGGTAAACCAATACCTGCATCTGCACGCGAGGTGCAGGGAGTAAAGTGAGTACTCCAACTCAGTGAGTAATAAAGGTAAATAACAATTGAGCAGCAAGAAACCACGTAAAGCAAGTCAACATGCTATATAGCACAGTGTAACCCTTTGAGAAAATAGTGAAACCGTGAAATCTTTAGGAATATCTTGGCTCGGTTTAAAACCTCTTTCAAAAATATCCTCTTTCCAACAGTTAAGCAAATGAATGCGAAACAGATAGTGCAGGTCAACACATAAATCAGCCCCTCGGGCACAGCACTCCATTAACAAATAATACCGGGGTGTCAGGCAAGCAGTGCAAGAGGTAGCATGGAAGCCAATAAAATGCGAGTGCTGAAATGTCATGACAAATAATACAAAATAGGAACAAATGCATGGGTGCAACGCAATGCATATGACGGTACACTCCGGTACCCGCTGAGGCGTGCAGCCCGATCCATTTAACGTCGACGGCGCTCACTGTGGGTGTGTACAGACTCCGGAGGGGCTCCTACAGTCCAAGCGCAAATAATCAAGCCATCTCGTGGCACCATTTAGGCCCTCGTCCTCAATATCAATACAATACCGCTGTGGCCCGCAGCCCAAGCCATCCATATATCCAGAAATCACTATAACACAATTGTGGCACGCAACCCGATCCATGCTCCGTCCAGAAATACACATAAGCTACTAGGGCAATATTAAAATAATAGTTCTCAGCTCAAAACATCAATAAAATATTGTTTTAGTTTTCAAATCTTAGAAAAACGACTGAGTTTGCAAAATAGTATTAAAACGTTAGGCCAAGATCAAATAATATGCAAAGTAATGCGAAAAAACAGTGATATCAATCCCTGAAGGATTCACATAGTTGGAACGAAGCCCAAACATGGCAATCAGCCCAAATTATGATGATAACAAGTAGTTTCAGTCAAATACATAGTAATTTCATCAATTGGGACGGACCAAGTCACAATCCCCAACGGTGCTCTACCCCACGCTCGCTATCCGGCATGCAAGTCACCTCAATACAGTACTATGATGTGCAAATCCAGGGTTTCAAACCCTCAGGATATCATTTACAATCATTACTCACCTCGAACCGGTGAAATCTCTAGCTCGCGACGTCTTTGCCCCTCAAATCGGCCTCCACGCGCGTCGAATCTAACAAAAATCAGAGCGAATACATTATAATATGCTAAGGGAACAACACCCAATCGAAAACAATCGAAAAATAGCAAAGATCTCAAAACTAGCAAAACCCGAGCCCCGGGCCCACTTTTCAAAAAATTACAAAATTCACATCATCGGATTAATTAGCTCGCCACGAGTCTAACCATACAAAAATTATCCAATTTTCAAAACATTTCGACCCTCAAGTACATGATTCTATCCAAGAGGGTTTTCTATACTTTTCCAACAAAATTCGCGGATTAAATACCAAAATTAGTGATAGATTCAAGTTATACAACCAAAATTGAGATAAGAATACTTACCCCGTTGTTCTCTCCAAAAATCTCCCAAAAAATCGTCTTAACCGAGCTCCAAATCATCAAAATGGCAAATGGGACGAAGTTTGGACTTTATTCTGCTGCCCATGGATTTGTTCTTCGCGTTCGCGGTCCTCCTTTCGCGTTCGCGAAGAACAAAGTTCCAAAAATTCATTTTCCAAACTCTGCTCGGACAGCCTCTAGTATAATGTTCATACCTTTTTACACACAACTCTAAATGACTATTATAATATGTTTCTGGAAACTAGATTCAAAGTGCTACAACTTTTGTTTTTGAATCATATCCAAATTCTTTGTATTCGAGAGATACGAGCCTCCAAAGTAAGACCTGTGCAACAGAATTGACTCTTCTTCGCGAACGCGAGGCTCTCTTCGCAAACGCAAATAACGAAACACCAGAAGCCAAATCCTTCATCGCGAACGCGATAGGACCCTCGCGAACGCGAAGAACAATACCAGATACTAGCTTCAGCCATTGCAAAACAGCCTGAAATGATCTGAAACCACCCCCCGAAACACACTCGAGGCCCTCGGGACCTCAACCAAACACGCCAACATATCTCATAACATTATTCAAACTTATTCCAACCTTCTGAATGCTCAAAACAACATTAAAACACCAAATTTGCATCGGATTCAAGCCTAACAATTTAAAGAACTTCCAAATTCCATTTTTGATCAAAAATCCAACCAAACCACGTCCGAATGACATGAAAGTTTGCAGACATGTCCAAAATAACATAACGAAGCTACAACAACTCTCAGAATTCCATTCCGACCCTCGGATCAAAATCTCACCTATCAACCGGAATTCGCCAAAATACTGACTTCGCCAATTCAAGCCTAATTCTACACCGGACCTCTAAAATCAATTCTGATCGCAAGTCACAAATCATCCCCCGAAGCTAACCAAATCACCGAAAATCACATCCGAACCCTATAACTCATAAGTCAACGTCCAGTTGACTTTTCCAACTTAAGCCTTCCTTAAAGAGACTAAGTGTCTCATTTCTTATCAAAACCAATCCAAATCAACTCTAACACCACATACCGATAACGAAACATGAAGAAGCATAAAATGGGAGAAACGGAGTTGTAACTCATGAGACGACGGGTCGGGTCGTTGCATCCTCCCCAACTTAAACCAACACTAGTCCTCGAGCGTACCTAGAGTTGTCCTAAAAGCCAACCAATAGCTGAATAACCTTACCAAGAATGTACCCGGGGTAATCCAACATTACTCTATCTCATATAGGTCCGACAACACAACATAGCTGAAATTACCCAATCCAATCTAGCCCATAAATTATTGAACTACCTTTTCGCTTCTGAAACCATCAAAACGATCAAAACCTCACACCTATACTTTGAATAGTCCCGAACCAGCTGTAATACCCATACTTGCAACCTCAGGTGAAGTCATATGATATACCACATAATCCAAGCCCTCGATAGGATAACTTCTATTCACAGTAGTTACCCACAATAACCAAATACCGATAGAAAACCTCTTATTTAGCTAAAATCTCATTCCAACACTTTCATATACTGCCAACGATAAATGAAACATGCAACAAACCGTAACCATTTCTCAGATCAACCATTCATAAAGCCACTTCCTTTTTGACTAATACCACAGCAGATTTCCGAGCCAAACCTCGATATTATCCTTCCTACAAGTTGAAATCAAATCTGTTCATATTCATTAATGACTCCAACGATCACCTCGAATCCAACACACCACTCTAGTGACATGACACCTCGACACAGGCCTAAGCCACAACTTGCATAATACACGCACCAATGAGGAATGGTTTGAACATACTCAAATCATGACAAATGACTCAAACGAAAGAGTTGTACCTCAAGCTCATCAGTACCATTACAACACAAAGCTGAGACCCCATCTCACATCACGGAAATAGGATACCTAAATCTACCCTGAAGGGTCGTACCCCCGCGTGGCCTCGCCACAATGCGCGATTCTACCCAAACACTATTACACATGAAACACCTCAAGTCGCCATGCTCAAAATCGACAGCCACGCATAATTTGAGTCTAAAACCAAAGCCATTCATTACACCCACGATGAAACAAATGACATACGACATGCAACCTGATAGGTCATAACCAATACTCCATTTACCAAGAAACACTCAATTACTTTTCCCGCTCAACTTTCTCTATGAATCCTCAATAGAACAGTAACACATGTGCCCATACCCGACAAATCATAACGTATCAAAGCACAGAAAAGTAACTCATAGATCTTCCCAGATCACTAGCAAGTTCACTAATGATCGAATCAACCTATCCCTCAACAATACAACTCGGGACTAACCAAGCTAACTCAAGCTAAATACGTAGCCACATCGGCCTGCTAACGAAATCAATACCAAGAAGCCTGAAGCTGATCCTTCCACTGCTATAACTCCTGCCGGAGTCGTATGATACGGTGCCCTACACCAAATAAATACCAAAATCCACAATCTCGCCCGGCGACATGCCCAGCCACAAGAAACGCATCCGAAAAAGTCCCTCAATACCGGAACTGAATCAATGGTTGAAACATCTGCATTGACATCCACCACAAAGGCCCAATTAAGAAAAGCAATCCTTCCCAGTCGTCCGCTGGTCTTTGGAATAAAAACCACTCTGCTAGAACATAATTCGATGCACCTCGCCACGCAACCTGTGGCATTTTCCAACATAGCCCATAGCACAATAGTCTAGAATAACCCAACGCTGAGACAACCAGTCTACACCCCAATATCATATCCAAAATCTAATATACCAAGCAAAAAAAGATCAACTCGGGCCTCCAAATCCCAATAGCCGCTAACGGTACCAATACACACGATCCACAACCACTACATAGTCTTTACCTGAGAACTCCCAGTCTCCAACTCCATATAGCAAACGAATCACTGTACCTAATCCCCAAATTCCGTAGTATGAATACATATCACACCTCGAGTACCCAATCATTCCACGAAAGATCTTCTAAAATTACCCTGTGCCATCCAACAAACTCAGATATCAGCAGTCGATCTAGCAAGAAAGTGTCGCAATACTACCAAAGTATCATCAATTAATCACATTACCCTTCTTCCGAGACATATACTCTCATCAAATCACTTCCAATTAGCAGTACCATTTCCTTGATTACCTGAGGCTACCCATTGCCTAAGAATTTTATGAACTTCTTTTCATAACTGAACTGTAATTTATCTAGCCAAGAACCCATCTAGAAGAAGAATCATTACACATTTCATGCTTCGCATACCCATAGAAAATATATTCATCTCCAAACCACGGTAAAACCCAACAAGGACTCTCTCCCCCAATTCCATGTGCACAAGCTAAACTGCCAGGACTGAATCCTTCTACCCAAACCAAGCTAAGCAAGCTGCCAAAACTCAAGAGCATTGCTGCAAAATGCCTGTAAGGCTCATTACCTCGAACACATACGAAGAATTAATCATACCCTTACCATACCGACTTAGTCTACTATCAACCTATTCCCTTTATCAAATTTCCCCTCTGATTCATCATCAACTTGATATTCCTCTTACTGTAGCACCACAATGCCTCAACCCAGGCTTACCACACGAGACCCAAGCACGAGACCACACTGTCTAAGACCCATAAGCCACTAAATACTCGCTCAAATATTCCCAGAAACACCACATTCCCAAAATAATCTACTATGAAGAACTTCCTGCGAATCTAAATCTGTTACCTTTATTTTCATGATACTGATGCATAGAGTCCCATAATTAACATAAAAATACCACAAGTCTTGACATTTTCCAATGAAAACACACTCTCTAACAACATATACAACCTTAAGACACCTGGTTGTCACATGTAGAATCATGAACACATTAGAACCATTCTCGAAAGTCATTCACTCTTATTCAAACTGCAAATTACCTGACCCAACGAACAGAGTCACTCGTGCCTTATTGGCACTCCGATAACACAAAATGAGATCCTTATCCCAATACAAACAAATGCTCCATGCACCGAGCATTTTTACCAACAACAGCTTAATACATCCTCTGATTCTTACACATCTACGAGGCACCATATAACCTTTGTCAAAATTTTGCTTCGCTCGTGCCATCCTCGGCTCAATTTCCGCAACTAGAACTGATTCGCCAGCGTACCTCGAAACAGAACCAGCATAGCACGTGACCATGCGATCAGCTAATCAACAACAACCTCCCCAACTTGGCTCGAAGCTATATACCAGGACACACTCAATAACCCATAATGCTTCTACTCTAATGATGTCACAATACCATAGTGATATTAAACTCAAATCATTTACAAGTTTGTGAAAACACATCATCTAGTACGGTAATCCTCTACACTTCCCGCATCCATCTCTACATCAGTTGAGTCCACTCTCTTAAGCAACCCAAATTCTCAAATTTCAACATGTACCCACCAATTACAGATGAGATATTCTAACATACGAATAAGGATCATACCACTTAAGAACACTCCGCAGGAGTTAACACACCCGCTTCGCCTTAATGTAGTACTTCAGCATACCTTCCACCATCATATACGTTACACAGTCATTAGTCTTCTTGATTCTGAACTCATACCGCCACATGTAATGAACTACCCTCCCCAACTAGGAGACATGAAAATATTCTTCACGGGCCCATATTCGGGCTACACATCGAATCACAATAGGAATCGAACACTTAACAGTTCATCTATTATCCAGCAGAGTTCTTCGTCACTACCAAGTCATATAGAGACATCTCGCAGTACTAATATACTCATCCCATGGATATCCAACCTCCATTCCAGCTAATAGGGACAATACCGAACATATAAGTTCAAAACACTTGCTCACACAATCAGCACCTCGGTGCTTAAACCATGGCAAAGATACGGCCTCAAGTCCTCCAGACTGGCCCAACATCAAACTCACCAAGATCACATCTCGCCCCTTGATCAGCAAATCACAAGCCGTCAAGGCACATATGACTTTGAGTGCTCACGTGCGCATACAGACATGTGGAAGGAATTTCAAGAGTTATATCTCAAGCTGAATCAAGTACGCATGATAAGAAATCCAAGAAAGTGAAGTTTTCCTAAAGGTTCTGCAGCCTATCGAGGATAAATACAGACGTCTCCGTACCGATCCGCGATACTCTACTAAACCTGCTCATGACTCGTGAGACCTAGTAACCTAGACTTTGATACCAACTTGTCATGACCCAATTCCCAAATACGGTCATGATGGCGCCTCACGTGAAGACAAGGCCAGCCAATAGAAGAATCAAGACCTCTTTAATTCTTACTTAGCATGAATAAGTCTAAAACATTAATAAAATAATCATATGTGCGGAACAAAAATGATAAAACAGGGAACTATCCCGACATAGCCCGATCGGGGTGTCACAAGTCACGAGCATCTAGAAGGATTTTTAATTCAACTAGAAGAAGTGTAATACATGGATTTCAAATTTAGAATCAAAAAAAGAAATCTGGTGCCACGAACGCTGGCGGTCACCTGGCTCAGCTACGATAGCAAAATCCTCAACCAGCTCAACCCGCTACTGGGTAAACCAATACCTGCATCTGCACGCGAGGTGCAGGGAATAAAGTGAGTACTCCAACTTAGTAAGTAATAAAGGTAAATAAAAACTGAGCAGCAAGAAACCACGTAAAGCAAGTCATCATGCTATATAGTACAATGTAACCCTTTGAGAAAACAGTGAAATCGTGAAATCTTTAGAAATATCTTGGCTTTAAAACCTCTTTCAAAAATATCCTTTTTCCAACAGTTAAGCAAATGAATGCAAAACAAATAGTGCAAGTCAACACATAAATCAGCCCCTCGGGCACAACACTCCATTAACAAATAATACCGGGGTGTCAGGCAAGCAGTGCAAGAGGTAGCATGGAAGCCAATGAAATGTGAGTGCTAAAATGTCGTGACAAATAATACAAAATAGGAACAAATTCATGGGTGCAATCCAATGTATATGACGGTACACTTCGGTACCCGTTGCGGCGTGCAGCCCGATTCATTTAACTTCGACGGCGCTTACTGGGGATGTGTACAGACTACGGAAGGGCTCCTACAGCCCAAGCGCAAATAATCAAGCCATCTCGTGGCACCAACCAGGCCCTCGGCCTCAATATCATTACAATACCGCTGCGACGTGCAGCCCGAACCATCCATATATCCATAAATCACTATAACACTACTACGGTGCGCAGCCCGATCCATGCTCAGTCCAGAAATACACATAAGCCACTTGGTCAATATTAAAATAATAGTTCTCAGCTCAAAATGTCAATAAAATATTGTTTTAGTTTTCAAATCTTAGAAAAACGACTGAGTTTTCAAAATAGTATTAAAACCTTGGACCAAGATCAAATAATATGCAAAGTAATGCGAAAACAGTGATATCAATCCCTGAAGGATTCACATAGTTGGCACGAATCCCAAACATGGCAATCCGCCCAAATTATGATGATAACAAGTAGTTTCAGTCAAATACGTAGTAATTTCATTAATCGGGACGGACCAAGTCACAATCCCCAACGGTGCTCTACCCCACGCTCGCTATCCAGCATGCAAGTCACCTCAATCTATCACTATGATGTGCAAATCCGGGGTTTCAAACCCTCAGGATATCATTTACAATCATTACTCACCTCGAACCGGTGAAATATCTAGCTCGCGACTCCTTTGCCCTCAAATCGGCCTCCACGCGCGTCGAATCAAACCAAAATTAGAGCGAATACATCACAATATGCTAAGGGAACAATACCCAATCGAAAAAAATCGAAAAATAGCAAAGATCGCGAAACTAGCAAAACCCGAGCCCCGGGCCGACTTCTTGAAAAATTACAAAGTTCACATCATCGGATTTCTTATCTCGTCACGAGTCTAACCATACAAAAATTATCCAATTTCCAAAACATTTCGACTCTCAAGTCCATGATTCTATCCAAGAGGGTTTTCTATACTCTTCCAACAAAATTCACGGATTAAATACCAAAACTAGTGATAGATTCAAGTTATACAACCAAAATTGAGTTAAGAATACTTACCCCGTTGTTCTCTCCAAAAATCTCCCGAAAAATCGCCTTATCCGAGCTCCAAATCGTCAAAATGGAAAATGGGATGATGTTTGGCCTTTATTCTGCTGCCCAGGGATTTGTTCTTCGCGTTCGCGGTCCACCTCTCGCGTTCGCGAAGAACAAAGTTCCAAAAATTTATTTTCCAATTTCTGCTCGGTCAGCCTCTAGTATAATGGTCATAACTTTTTACAAACAACTTCAAACGACTATTATAATATATTTCTGGAAACTGGATTCAAAGAGCTACAACCTTTGTTTTTGAATCACGTCCAACTTCATTGTAGATTGACAGATACAAGCCTCCAAAGTAAGACCTGCGTAACATAATTGCCTCTTCTTCGCGAACGCGAGGCTCTCTTCGCGAACGCGAATAACAAAACCCCAGAAGCCAAATCCTTCTTCGCGAACACGATGGGACCCTCGCGAACACGAAGAAAAATACCAGATACCAGCTTCAGCCATTGCAAAACAGCCTGAAATGATCCGAAACCACCCCGAAACACACCCCAGACCCTCGAGACCTCAACTAAACATGCCAACATATCCCATAACATTATTCAAACTTGTTCCAACCTTCGAAATGCTCAAAACAATATTAAAACACCAAATTTGCATCGAATTCAAGCCTAACAATTTCAAGAACTTCCAAATTCCATTTTTGATCAAAAACCCAACCAAACTACGTCCGAATGACATGAAATTTTGCAGACAAGTCCAAAATGACATAACGAAGCTACAGCAACTCTCGGAATTCCATTTTGGCCCTCGGATCAAAATCTCACCTATCAGCCGGAATTCGCCAAAATACTAACTTAGCCAATTCAAGCCTAATTCTACACCGGACCTCCAAAATCAATTCCGATCGCACTCTTAAGTCACAAATCATCCCCCGAAGCTAACCGAATCAGCGAAAATCACATCCGAGCCCTATAACTCATAAGTCAATGTCCGGTTGACTTTTTCAACTTAAACCTTCCTTAAAGAGACTAAGTGCCTCATTTTTTATCAAAACCAATCCAAATTAACTCTAATACACCACATACCGATAACGAAACATGAAGAAGCATAAAATTGGAGAAACGGAGTTGTAACTCATGAGACGGCGGGTCGGGTCGTCGCATACACTATATTAAAAGCACGAATACCCTTAGCGAAATATTATTTGCCTTTTTTACCCTCTAAAAATAGAGTTCACACTGGATGAAATTGTCACTTAACTATTATTTTAATATTTAAAACTTTTAAATTAATAATTACATCTCCTTATTTAAACTATATAATAACTCTTAATATTTAAGAATTTAACATCTTATATGATTTTACTTATACTAGTATCTATAAGCGTGCGTTGCACGTTAGTAATGGCACATGATGGTTTAAATATTTATTTATATGAAGAAACAGTAAAATTTTATTAATGAGAGAAATTTTATACATAATACGACAACAATCATCTAAATGTCAAAAAATATTGATACATTAGCATAATAAGTGAAATCAAAATGAAAGGACATCATCTGAACTTACATAAATAGTCAATTTTAGTCATGTTAAGTAGATAATTATATATTGTAGTTTAAAGGTATCTAATGTGATGGCATCTTACTGAACACTCTTTATAGATGGTACTTTTTTTGTAAATGTTGCTTTCTAATGCTTTGGTTACTCTACATAACCATAATTATTGTTGTCGATATTAATATCTCTCTTGAAAGTGCAACATATAGTTATTCGTGTAAGAAAACATATTGTGATAAATATAGTTTAATATTTAGCATGTTTGTCCTTGTACTTTATTTATTATAACTACAAAACATAAACATACTGAAAATTATTTTCACATAAATTTAAAAGGATATTCTTTAGTCTCGAAAGACGAAAGTTGAATTCGGGGATAAACACATACTTTGATGCATATTGACCAGTATCATAAATTCTGCAAGTATGATGTTGTTTTCAAAACTTCTATATACCATATGTGTACTATTATATAAGTTATTCAATGGATCTAAGTTTTCAATAGCATGACGGCATAAACCTATATGCAATGGAAGACCAATTTTAACTTAATCTATTATATAAATGATGACACTAACATATGTAAGAAATAATGAACTTGACAACAAACATGTACGATAGAAGCCCAATTGGTATTAAAGTATTTAAGTATTCTTCTAGGAAGTTATTGTTGGTATCATCTTCTGTTGAGTCAAAACTAAAAATGTTATTTTTTTACCATAAAACTTAGCAATCAACATTTTATTTAGTTGATCAACATATTTATTTCTGCTAGCTAAGATAGCTCTTTAATTTATATCATGTAATTTGCACAAATTAATTTTTAATCTAATAATGAAAATACTTCCTTATTAAATGCACTACTATTACCATTGAGGTTGATAATCAAGTGTTCTAGAAGAACTAAATCATCTATAATTGGATGCTCTTCTTTATTTTCGACACGAAGCAAGAAGTCACTTAATGTTGGATGTGTTTTTACTTTTATATTCTTTACATTTGAAAATTTTTCATTTGAGGTCATAAGTATAATTTTGGCAAGATAGCTTTCATAGTTTCTGCTTTGGTCAAATTTGGAACTGTTGATCATACTTGATAAAAATCACATTCCAAACTATTACTTTTCTACCAAACGGTTCATTGATATCTGACATATCTCTAAAACTTTGGGTATTTATTTCGACCGTGTGACGCTTAGCCAAAAGCACTTCATCACATATTATCACTTTTGCTTTCCTTATAAATTTAGTACTATTGATCTGATTTGATATATTTGTGATGGTTATTTCACTTATTTGAAGGGGCATATCAAATCTAAAGGGAGTTGTACGACCTAACAATATCATGCATCTTGATCTGACATTTGCAAGTAATGCATGACATAGGAACATTATTTCGGTTCCGCCGGAGGCATCTAAAAGGATAATCTCATTGTACCAGAACTATTTTTTTAAAATATAGTCTTGTCACGACCCCAACCCAGGTCATGATGGCGCCCAACACACTGCTAGTCAAGCCCGACCATATAATGTATTAACCCAAATTCTTACGCAGATTTTAGATAATTGACACAGGAAATTTTACTAAGTCATCACATTCAAGTTCTCATTTTATTATAAAGCCTGCGGAAGTTCAATTAAAATAACACAATATAGCCCAATAGAATCTGGTGTCGCGAACACGAGCCTCTAATACATGATGTCCACCTAATACAAGTCTGTCTAAGAGAAATACGGAACAAAAGGATAGAGATAGAAGGGAGAGATCAAGGCTACGAATGCCATGCAGCTACCTCGATGCTCCCGGATGATGTTGTGCTGCTAATCAAGTCCTCACTCAGCCTGTGGGGTACCTGGATATGCACGCAAGGTGCAAGGAGTAATATGAGTACTCCGAACGAGTGAGTAATAAACATAAATAAAGGCTGAGAGTAAGAAATCATGGAATAAAATAGAATAAGCTGTAACTGGCAGTCTAGAACACTTAATCATGAAATAACACACCGATGAAATAAGGTACAGAAATACTATGACAAGTAAACCAGATAAATATCAAATGCATGAATGCAATGAAACACATAAGGTGGTACACTCTAGTACCCGCTGCAGCGTGCAGCCCGATCCATTTAATGTCGATGGCGCTCACTGGGGGTGTGTACAGACTCCGAAAGGGCTCCTACAGCCCAAGCGCAAATAATCAAGCCATCTAGTGGCACCAACCAGGCTCTCGGCCTCAATAGCAATATAATACCGCTACGGCGTGCATCCCGATCCATGCTCAGTCTAGAAATTCACATAAGCCTCTCGGGCAATATTAAAAATAATAATTTCTCAGCTCAGAATGTCAATAAAACAGTGTTCAGGTTTTCAAATCTTAGAAAAATGGCTGAGCTTTTTAAAACAGTATTTAACTTAGGGCTGAAATCAATTAACAAGTCAAATAATGTGAAAACGGTGATAGTAATCCCTGAAGGATTCAAATAATCGGCACAAAGACCAAATATGACAATTTAATCCAAGTAGGATGATTTTCAAACAAGTCTCAATCGAAAATACTGTATAAACATCACTCGGAATAGACCAAGTCAAAATCCCCAACCACAAACGACCCCGCACTCGTCATAAAGCGTGTGTCTCGCCACAATATAGAATTACAATGTGAAATTTTGAGGTTTCAAACCCTCAGGACATCATTTACATCTATTACTCACCTCAAGCCGGCCAAAAGTCTAGCTCGCTATGCCTTTTCCTCTCGAATCAACCTCCTCGCGCGTCGAATCTGATCAAAACCACAAGGAATATATTACAATAGGCTAAGGGAACACAACCCAATCGAAAAGACTCGAAAATTATCAAAAATCACGAAGTTGGCAAAATTCGAGCCCCGGGAACACTTCTCGAAAAATTATAAAATTCACATCACCGGGTTCCTTATCTCGCCACGATTCTATACATATCAAATTTACCAAAATTCGAGCTCAAATGCTCCCTCAAACCCCAATTTTTCATTTCAAAAGTCAAGCCCTAGTTCTTCCATTTTTAATCAAATTTCCATGAATTTAAGGGTTGATTCTTTAATAAAATGATGTTTCTAGGCCATAGGACTCACCTCCAATCGATTCCCAGTCAAAACCCTCTTAAATCTTCGTCAAAAACTCTCAAGGTTACTCAACAATGGTGGAAAATATCCCAAGCTCGCGGATGAAAAATGTTATTTTCAAAACCCTTTTGCCCTGGCCCTTTTCGCTTCTACGGTCCCGTTTCCGCTTATGCGGGACCGTTTTTGTGGCCTCACCCCCGCTTCTGCGGAGCCTCAATTAAAGTCCAAACATCGCTTCTGCGGTAACCCTTCCATGTCTGTGGACCCGCCTATTCGGATACCCTTCCCCTTCTGCGAAAATGCTCGACCTTGAGCCATTTCACACCTGCGACATTTGCCTCCGCATCTGTGCAACCGCACCTGCGGTTTCTTTTCCGCAGAAGCGGAAATACCTGATGCTGCCAAAACCTGCAATTTCTAAACTTCAAATTTCATACTGATAGCCATCCGAAATCACCCCGAGGCCCTCGGTACCTCAACCAAAAGTTCCAGCCCATCCTAAAACATCATTCAAACTTGTTCCAAGCATCAAAACACCACAAACAACACCAAAACCATCAAATTACATCGGATTCAAGCCTAAGTTTCTCAAAAGTTTCCGAAATGCGCATTTGATCAAAAACCCGACCAAAACACCTCCGAATGATCTAAAATTTGCACACACATCAAAAATTACCTAATGAAGTTACTGTAACTCTCGGAATTCCATTCCGACACCCGGATCAAAATCTCACCTACCAACCGGAATTTGTCAAAATACTAACTTCGCCAATTCAAGCCTAATTCTACATCGAACCTCCAAAGTCAATTTCGATCGCACTCCTAAGTCCCAAATCATCCCCCCAAGCTAACTGAATCACCGAAAATCATATCCAAGCCCTCTAACTCAGTAGTCAACATCCGGTTGACTTTTTCAAAACAAGCCTTCCTTAAAGAGACTAAGTGTCTCATTTCTATATAGAACCAATCCAATTCGACTCGATCACCTCAAATACCGATAATGAAGCATAGAGGAACATAAGATGGGGGAAACGGGGCGATAATTCATGTGACGACTGGCCGGGTCATCACATCCTCCGCAACTAAAACAAACGCTCATCCTCGAGCGGGTCAAGAAACATACCTGGAGCCTCAAACAGGTCATATATGTCCCGCATCTCCCGCTCGGTCTCCCAAGTAGCCTCCTCCACGGGCCGACCTCTCTAATGCACCTTCACCGACGCTATTTCCTTTGATCTCAATTTCCGAACCTAACGACCTAAAATAGCCACTAGCTCCATATCATAGGTCAAATCATCATCCAACTGAACCGCGCTGAAGTCCAACGCATGAGACAGGTCCCCAACATACTTTCGGGGCATAGATACATGAAATACCGAATGAACCCCCGACAAGCTGGGTGGCAAGGCAAGCATATAGGCCACCTCCCCGATCCTCCTAAGTACCTCAAAAGGCCCAATAAATCGCGAACTCAACTTCCCTCTCTTTCCAAACCTCATAATGCCCTTCATGGGCGAAACCTTCAGAAAGACCTTGTCGTCTCGCCCACCATATAAGATACATCTCAAACCTTCCGGTCTGCATAACTCTTTTGACGCGACTGAGCTGTATGAAGTCTCTCCTGGATCACTTTCACCTTCTCTAAGGCATCCTGAACTAACTCTATCCCCAATATCCTAGCCTCGCCGAGCTCAAACCAACCAACCGGAGATCTACACCCTTTCCCATATAAGGCCTCATACGGCGCCATTTGAATGTTGGATTGATAGCTATTGTTGTAGGCAAACTCTACAAGTGACAAGAACTCATCCCAAGAACCTCCAAAATCAATAACACGGGCATGCAACATTTCCTCCAATATCTGAATGGTACGCTCGGACTGCATGTCCGTTTGAGGATGGAACGTTGTGCTCAGCTCCACCTGTGTACCCAACTCTCGCTTGAAAGTCCTCTAAAACTGGGAAGTAAATTGTGTACCCCTTTCTGAGATAATAGAAACTGGGACCCCATGCAACCGAACAATCTCCCGGATGAAAATCCTTGCCAGCCACTCCAAAGAATATGTAGTACACACCGGAATAAAGTGCGCGGACTTGGTCAGCCGATCCACAATCACCCAAATCAAATCAAACTTCTTCGAGGTCTGAGGGAGAACACTCACAAAATCCATAGTATTCCTCTCCCACTTCCACTCTGGAATATCTCTCCGCTAAAGTACACCGCCCGGTCTCTGATGCTCATATTTCACCTGCTGACAGTTGAGACACCGAGATACATAACCCACAATATCTTTCTTCATTCTCCTCCACCAGTAGTGCTGCCTCAAATCCCGATACATCTTCGCTACACCCGGATGAATGGAATATCGCGAGTTGTGGGCCTCCTCAAGAATCAACTCTCTAAGCCCATCTACATTGGGCACACAAACCCAACCCTGAATCCTCAATAAACCATCATCACCAAGGATCACATCTCTGGTGTCGCCATGCTGAACTCTATCCTTGAGGACAAGCAAGTGCGGATCATCATACTGGCGCTCTCTGATGCGATCATATAAGGAAGACCGAGAAACCATGGAAGCCAACACCCGACTGGGCTCTGAAATGTAATCTCACAAACTGGTTGGCCAACGCCTGGACATTAACTGAAAAAGGCCTCTCCCCAACTGGAATGTACGCCAAACTCCCCATACTGATTGCCTTTCGACTCAAAGCATCGGCCACTACATTGTCCTTCCCCGGATGATAAAGAATAGTAATGTCATAATCCTTTAGCAACTCAAGCCACCTCCGCTGCCTCAAATTAAGATCCTTCTGCTTGAACAGATGCTAAAGGCTGCGACGATCGGTGAATACCTCACAAGATACGCCATATAAGTAGTGCCTCCAAATCTTCAAAGCATGAACTATAGCAGCCAACTCTAAGTCATGAACAAGGTAGTTCTTCTCATGGTGCTTCAACTGACGAGAAGAATAAGCAATCACTCTACCCTCCTGCATCAATACACAACCAATCTCGACTCTCGAAGAATCACAATAGACAGTGTAAGAACCTAAAGCTGATGGCAAGACTAATACTAGAGTTGTGGTCAAAGTTGTCTTGAGCTTCTGGAAGCTCTCCTCACACTCGTCTGACCATACAAACGGAGCACCCTTCTGCGTTAATTTGGTCAAGGGCAAAGCAATAGATGAAAAACCCTAGACGAACCGGCAATAATAACCCGCCAAATCGAGGAAACTACGAATCTCCATGGCTGAGGACGGTCTACGCCAACTCTGAACCGCCTCTATCTTCTTCGGATCTACCTGAATGCCATCGCTGGACACCACGTGCACTAGGAAAGCCACAGAACCAAGCTAGAACTCACACTTGGAGAATTTTGCATAAAGCTTCTCCTCCCTCAATCTCTATAATACCACCGGCAAATGCTGTGCGTGCTCCTCCTGGCTACGCAAGTACACTAGGATATCATCAATAAAAACAATAACAAATGAATCCAGATACGGCCGAAATACACTGTTTATAAAATGCATGAACGATGTTGGGGCATTAATCAGCCCAAAGGACATAACAAGAAACTCATAATGCCCATATCTAGTCCTGAAAGCAGTCTTCATAATATCTGAATCCCTGATCTTCAACTGGTGATAGCCTGAACGGAGATCAATCTTGGAGAATACCCATGCCCCTTGAAGTTGGTCAAATAAATCATCAATACGAGGCAGCGGATACTTGTTCTTCACTGTTACTTTGTTCAATTGCATGTAGTCAATGCACATTCTCATTGTGCCATCTTTCTTTTTCATAAATAGAACCGGTGTACCCCATGATGAAACACTAGGCCGAATGAACCACTTTTCTAAGAGTTCCTAAAGTTGATCCTTTAATTCTTTCAACTTCGCTGGTGCCATGCGATACACAGAAATAGAAATAGGTCGAGTGCCTGGCACCAGGTCAATACCAAAATCAATATCCTTGTCCAGTAGCATGCCCGGTAGGTCTGCGGGAAACATATCAGGGAAATCCTTCACAACTGGAACAGAATCAAGGCTAGGAGTCTTATCTCTAACATCTCTCACAAACGCCAAATATGAAAGGCAACCCTTCCCAACCATACGCTGGTCCTTTAAGAAAGAAATAACTCTACTCGGAAAATAGTCAGTCACACTCGCCACTCGATCCTCGAAATACCCGGCATGGCCAAGGTGACTATATTAGCATGACAGTCTAGAATAGCATGACACGGAGATAACCAGTCCATGCCCAGAATAACATCAAAGTCTACCTTGCTCAATAGCAATAAATCAACTCGGGTCTCCAGACCCCCAATAGTCACAAGACAAGACCGATACACATGATCTACAATAATAGTATCGCCCACTGAGGTAGATACGTGCAAGGTAAAGCAAGACACCCTCGGGTCGTACCCAAATGATGAGCAAAATATGAGGACACATAAGAATAGGTAGAACCGCGATCAAATAAGACAGAGGCTTCCCTGTGGCAGACCGAGATAATACTTGTAATAACCGCATCCAATGCAATGGCATCTGACCTGCCTGGAATAGCATAAAATCGAGCCTGGCCACCGCCGGATCGACCTCCACCCCTGGGGCGACCCCTGGCTGCTTGGCCTCCACCCCTAGCTGACTAGGCGGGTGTACAAGAAGCTGGAGTAGAAGACAAGGGCTGATCCATCTGCTGACACTGACCACCGCGAAGTCGAGGACACTGCCTCCTCATATGACCAAACTCACTGCACTCGTAGCAACTACCATGGTGCTGGAGAAGGGGACCGAAGGGAACCCCTCGCACCAGAATGACCAGCCGATGCACTCGGCAGAAGAACCCAAAGCTGAAGGGGCATAAGATAAGCTCTGAACTGGGAGGGCACTAAGTGAAGGTTGCCCCTGCTGGAACCCCTGATGACCACGGCCTGAAGACGCCCCCTTATACTCTGGACGGGCCGACTAAGGAGGCCTGAAGGAACGGCCTCTACCACGCTGGAACTAGCCCCTAGATGGAGCACCACTGAAGCTACCTGAACCTTGAGGCCTCTTGGCCTCCCTCTTATCACGCTCCCTGCGGTGAACAGTCTCAATATCATGAGCAATGTCAACTACCTCCTCAAACGAGGCACCCAATACTCTCTCTCTCTCTAATCATCAGAATACGGAGTGAATAGTTGAGGCCATCCACGAACCTCCTAATCCTCTCTTGATCCATCGGGATCATCCAAGTAGCATGATGGGCCAACTGCGAAAATCTCATCTCGTACTAGGTCACAGACATTTCCTCCTGGGTCAACCACTCAAACTGACGACGCAGCTCCTCTCTGCGGGACTGCGGTACATACTTCTCCAGGAAGAGAGTGGAGAACTGCTGCCATGTAAGGGGCGCTGCACCAATAGGCCTATGCCTCTCAAAATCCTCCCACCAGGTAAATGCAGCCCCTGAGAACTGGAAGGTAGTAAGAGCCACACCACTCGACTCCAAAATCCCTGCGATGTGTAGCATACGCTAACACTTGTTAAGAAAACCCTAGGCATTCTCGCCCTCAGCACCACTAAATGTCGGAGGCTGGAGCCTACTGAATCTCTCGAGATGATGCTGCTCATCATCGGGATTAGCTGGAACCACATAGTCATGAACTGGGGCAACTGGCTGAGCTGGAGCTGCTCCGAGTGTCTGCAATCCCTGCACAACCTGCTCAGGTGTGTGAGCCGCGGGGGTCTGATTGCCTCCCCCGGCCTGTGAAGTAGCTGTTGTAGTAGTGGCTGAAACTGCATGAGCTAGGCCAGTGCAAATCGATAGTATCTGAGCCAAGGCCTCCTGGAGATCCGGAATCACAATGGGCACTGCCGGTGCCTGAACAGGTGCCGCTGGAGCATCCACAGCTGGAGTCTGGTCCTGAACTGGGGCAGCTGGTGGATCAACAGGTGTTGTCCTCGCTGCTCTGCCTCGACCACGACCTCGTCCAAAGCCTCTAGTGGCCTCGGTAGGTGGTACTGGTGGTTGTCCGCCACGTCCGGTAGTGCGAGTCCTCACCATCTGCGAGAGAATAGAATACAGAAATTTAGTTCTCGGATCAACAAAGTCGAACGACAAGAATTTCAAGAATACAAAGTTTTTCCTAAAGGTTCTGCAGCCTCTCAAGGATAAATACAGACGTCTACGTACCGATCCGCGAGACTCTACTAAACCGGCTCATGATTCGCGAGACCAAGTAACCTAGGCTCTGATATCAACTTATTACGAACCCAACCCCGGTTATGATGGCGCCCAACGCACTACTAGAAAAGCCCGCCCATATACAGTATTAACCCAAATTCTTACCCAAATTTTAGATAATTAACACAGGAAATTTTACTAAGTCATCACATTCAAGTTCTTATTTTATAATAAAGCTTGCGGAAGTTCAATTAAAATAACACAACATAGCCCAATAGAATCTGGTGTCACGAACACGAGTCTCTAATACATGATGTCCACCTAATACATGTCTGTCTAAGAGAAATACGGAACAAAAGGATAGAGATAGAAGGGAGAGATCAAGGTTGCGAACGCCATGCAGCTACCTCGATGCTCCCGGATGATGTTGTGCTGCTAATCAAGTCCTCACTCAGCCTGTGGGGTACCTGGATATGCACGCAAGGTGCAGGGAGTACTATGAGTACTCCGACCCAGTGAGTAATAAATATAAATAAAAGCTGAGAGTAAGAAATCATGGAATAAACAGAATAAGCTATAACTAGCAGTCTAGAACACTTAATCATGAAACAACACACCGATGAAATAAGGTACAGAAATACTATGACAAGTAAACCAGATAAATATCAAATGCATGAATGCAATGCAACATACAAGGTGGTACACTCTAGTACCCGCTGCAGCGTGCAGCCCATCCATTTAACGTCGACGGAGCTCACTGGAGGTGTGTACAGACTCCGGAGGGGCTCCTACAGCCCAAGCGCAAATAATCAATCCATCTAGTGGCACCAACCAGGCTCTCGTCCTCAATAGCAATATAATACCGCTACGGCGTGCATCCCGATCCATGCTCAGTCCAGAAATTCACATAAGTCTCTCGGGCAATATTAAAAATAATAAGTTCTCAGCTCAAAATGTCAATAAAACAGTGTTCAAGTTTTCAAATCTTAGAAAAATAGCTGAGCTTTTCAAAATAGTATTTAACTTAGGACTGAAATCAATTAACAAGTCAAATAATGTGAAAACAGTGATAGTAATCCCTGAAGGATTCAAATACTCGGCACAAAGCCCAAATATGACAATTTAATCCAAGTAGGATGATTTTCAAACAAGTCTCAATCGAAAATACTGTATAAACATCACTCGGAACAGACCAAGTCAAAATCCCCAACCACAAACGACCCCGCACTCATCATAGAGCGTGTGTCTCGCCACAATATAGAATTACAATGTGAAATTCCGGGGTTTCAAACCCTCGGGATATCATTTACATCTATTACTCACCTCAAGCCGGACAAAAGTCTAGCTCTCTATGCCTTTTCCTCTCAAATCGACCTTCTCGCGCATCGAATCTGATCAAAACTACAAGGAATATGTTACAATAGGATAAGGGAACACAACCCAATCGAAAAGACTCGAAAATTATCAAAAATCACGAAGTTGGCAAAACCCGAGCCCCGGGCCCACTTCTCAAAAAATTATAAAATTTACATCACTGGATTTCTTGTCTCGCCACGAGTCTATACATATCAAATTTACCAAAATCCGAGCTCAAATGCTCCCTCAAACCCCAAATTTTCATTTCAAAAGTCAAGCCCTAGTTCTTCCATTTTTAATTAAATTTCCATGAAATTAAGGGTTGATTATTCAATAAAATGATTTTTCTAGGCCATAGGACTCACCTCCAATCGATTCCCAGTCAAAACCCTCTTAAATCCTCGTAAAAACCTCTCAAGGTTACTCAACAATGGTGGAAAATATCCCAAGATCGCGGATGAAAAATGTTATTTTAAAACCCTTTTTGCTTCTGCGGTCCCGTTTCCGCTTATGCGGGACCGCTTCTGCGGCCTGACCCCCGCTTTTGCTGAGCCTCACTTAAAGTCCAAACATCGCTTCTGCGGTAACCCTTCCGCGTCTGCGGACCCGCCTATGCGGATACCCTTCCGCTTCTGCGGAAATGCTCGACCTTGAGCCATTTTGCACCTGCGACATTTGCCTCCACATCTACGCAACCACATCTGCGGTTTCTTTTTCGCAGATGCAGAAATACCTGATGCTGCCTAAACCTGCAATTTCTAAACTTCAAATTTCATTCTGATAGCCATCCGAAATCACCCCGAGGCCCTCGGGACCTCAACCAAAAGTGTCAACCCATCCTAAAATATCAGTCAAACTTGTTCCAATCATCAAAACACCACAAACAACACCAAAACCATCAAATTACATTGGATTCAAGCCTAAATTTCTTAACAACTTCTGAAATGCGCATTTGATCAAAAACCCGACCAAAACACCTCCGAATGATCTGAAATTTTGCACACACATCCAAAATCACCTAACGAAGCTACTGCAACTCTCAAAATTCTATTCCGACCCCGGATCAAAATCTCACCTACCAACCGGAATTCGCCAAAATACTAACTTCGCCAATTCAAGCCTAATTCTACACCGAACCTCCAAAGTCAATTCCTATCGCACTCCTAAGTCTCAAATCATCCCCCGAAGCTAACCGAATCACCGGAAATCACATCTGAGCCCTCTAACTCAATAGTCAACATTCGGTTGACTTTTCCAAAATAAGTCTTCCTTAAAGAGACTAAGTGTCTCATTTCTATCTAAAACCAATCCAATTCGACTCGATCACCTCAAATACCGATAATGAAGCATAGAGGAACATAAGATGGGGGAAAAAGGGCGGTAACTCACGTGACGACGGGCCTGGTCGTCACAAGTCTTGAAAGCTTATTCTTGTTCATGATTTAGCTTTGATTGTGCTTCCTCAAACACTTGTATGTCCTTCTTAATATTATTTTTTTTAACTTGAAAAATAATTTTACTTATACAATGAATTTAAAAAATAATTTAATTGAATTCTCTTGCTAAATAATTAATTGAAAGATTTAATTATTTGGTTTTAATATAAAATATATTTTATTTTCTATTGGTTTAGATTTTTAATATTAGTTCATCTCATGTTTGAATAATTAATAGTGATTATAATTTTATCCACCATAAATTTTATTTTCAAAGAGTAAAAAGATCTATGGCATTCCCCTTTTAGACTTTATGTTTACAAAATCATTAGCGGTAATGGCTCTTACCAATATTTTTTTTTTTCTCACATATTTATATTCTTAAAAAAATTTAGTTATTTTCTAATACATGGGTTATATTACACGAAAAATTAATAATAATAACAGAAAATTATTTGTGTAGTAGCAGTTTAAATATAATATAATAATATATTATCGTGGTATTTTTTTTCTCAATTTCAACACTTTATGCAGTTCGTTTATCATTACTTTATTTTTTTGGTATTGAATATTATAAAGTGGTATATCCTTTCCTTTTGAGTTTTTCTGTTTAATATTTTAGGCCTATTTTGGTCAATCAATATTATATTCGTACTTTTATAATAATATATATGTTTTTCTATTTCTAAATGGATTTGGACAATATAATACGATTTTAAATTAAATTAGTAATATAAATTTTGAAAAAAGTATATTCTAAAACTAATAGGATTACAAGGATAATGTCTAGAATTCCGATTATGTCCTTTTATGTAAGTTATTATGCTTAATATTAAAAGATTATTTTTGTAATCCAACATTTTATTCATGCTTTTATAATAACTAGTTTCTCACAACATGCGTTGCACGTGTATGCCGAGTCAAGTAATATATGATTTTGTAATAATTTAACAAACAAAAAAAAAAGAATTCGGACTTTCTAATTTTTATGTGTTATCTGCATGAATTCAGGAAACTGACTCCGAATCTCCTAAATTTTTGCTGCATCTAGAATATGGGGCATGCAAGTTTTGGTGAATTATTAATGTGTATTCTGGTATGATGACTTGTTTATCGAGCTCAAGAAAATCATCTTAACTTACAAGAATGAACTATGAAAATTTAATTTTATATATATATATATATATATATATATATATATATATATATATATATATATATATCTTTTTAACTTAGTTTAATTTATTTTAACTTTCAAATTTCAAAATGTCGAATGTTATATCTTTAGCTAGCAAAAGAATTAAGCATCCGAAGTTTCATCGTTAATTGCTCGGATTTTATCCACGACTTTCTTTAATAAGTTTGCTTCTTGAAGTTTAGACATCTTATTCCACAACTTATTGGTTGTATAAAAAAAGTACAACTAAGGAAATATGAATTGTTATCACTTGGGATTAATTTCTAAAAGATCGTGATTTATTTGCTTATCCTTATATAATTAAATGTGTAAATTTCTTTCGTTGAAAATTCATTCATTTGTCATGCTTAAACTTTAAAAGATGTAAAACTAAACCAAAGATATTATTAAATGCTCAGGTATTTTTGTGAAATTATTTATCTTCTTCCGACTCAATTACAAATACGGTTTAATTTGATACATTCCTTCGCAAAATAAAATATATACTGGAGGCTCACAATCAAATTTCTTAACAAAAGATGCATTTAGAAACTTTTTTTAACTTATAAGTAATTATGTGATGATGATTAATTGTAAGTAATGTATTAGATTCACCTAGAAAATATTGTACAAGTAATAGTAAGACTTAATGTGTCAGCCCGGTGTATTAAGATCTCGCTATGCGCGGGATTCAGGGAATCGCCGGACCACAAGGTCTATTGTACGCAACCTTACGCTTCATTTCTGCAAGAAGCTATTTCCACGGCTCGAACTCATGACCTCCTGGTCACAAGGCAACAACTTTATCAGTCACGCCAAGATTCCCCTTCAATAATAAGACCTAATATTGCTAAAAAAAATAATCAAACAAAAAAAACTCAATCCATAAGTTATGTAACTAAATATATCCCTATTTTTGTATTTTGCTGATATAAAGTCTTAGGTAACCAATTTAAATTTTTCTTCTTCGATCTTATTTTTTCAAATGATACATCTTTTATTATTTGAGTCATGCAATTTTACCCTTTATAATACCATTTCAAATAATATTTTTTCTTCAATATAAAGGAAATATAAATATTTTGTAAAAAATAAAGTTATATATATATATATATATGCACGCACATATCAATACAATGGACTTCATTGTTATACCTTTATTTTGAGAGTACAATAGATAAGACATGTATTTGAAGATGTATTTATGGTAATTAGCTGCATATGTTTATCTTAACAAGGAAAATATGAATGATCAACATCTCAGGCATACACATTGTGCTTATCAATAAATAATACAAAATTTTTAAAATCACATAACTACTACGTATTTACTAAAATATTTGGTTAAGTTGTAAAAAATAGAAGAAAAATAGAAGTAGAGTTTAGAGCAATCGAAACATGATTTGAATGAAACATACTCCAAAAAGTAGTCTAAAAGAAAGTATTAGGTGTGATGCGATCAAATCATACTTTGTACCTAAACTTCATATAGCTGCCATTAGAAAGAAAAATTAGTCGTCACAAATAGGAAAAAACTTAAACCACTTTTATACAGAACAAAGATACAAATAAAAAGTTATGACGTCTAACAAAGTTCTTTATTAACTTTAGAAAAAATAGAGATACAAGAACAAAATCTACAATCATAATGCGAACAAAGAAGTACAAACATGAATTTCTTTGACTGAAGAACATTCTCCTCATATTCATTGCCATAATTGGATTTTACCATAATACTAAACACAACTGTGTAGTAAGCATCTCAATATTTTTTTGCTATGCGTTTGGGCTTAATATAGATACAACACATAAGTTATTTATGTTAATTATTTATTCACATAAATTTTAGAGAATTTTTCATAAAGCATCATCTTTTAGGCCTAATTAGTCATTTGTAGATACCCCTTGCTATATTACGTGTTATAGATACCTTTTATCTTTTTATACAATGTATTTCATGTTTTTAAGTTGTTATATTCATTAATACAACCAAAAAAATAGGCGTAAAAAGTGGAATTCCAGCTAAGTTTGACATGTATTTAGCTGTATTCAAGCGGCATTAACGTTAAATACAGTAACGTAATCTGCGCAAAATCTGGAAGGTTAAACTGGTTAAAAATGGAAGGAAATCAAATCACGTGATATTCTCCTAATTTAACTCAACGAACTAAAATGATCCCTCATTAATCTGTATTTGAAGGATACATAATAAATATTATAGCTGAATAAAGAGAAATGCATATGAATAATACAGTTGAATACTTTGAGCAGGTGATTTTTGCCACGCTTAAGCTACTCCTATAAAATTCCTTAGAATTAGAATTTTTCTTTTATTATTTGAATTTTAGGAATGAATTGCATGATTTTTGGTTTGTTTGCATTTTTGTGCGCATTTTAATTGATATAATTCCAAAAAATACAAAATAGTACGCATTTTAATATTACAAAAAAATAAAGAAAATAACAAAAATGGTTCTTTGCATTTCTACTTTCAGTTTTTAGAATTTGTCTTAATTTTTTTTTAAATTAAAAATTAGTTAATTATGGAATTTTAATTAGTATAATTTTAGAGTCAATTTGGATCTTTTATTTTATATTTTATATTTAATAAAATCAAAAAATAATTAAAAAAAGGGGGGGAAGAAAAGGAATTAAAATGAAAATAAATTGTAATTAAATGAAAGAATTGAAACAAACAATGAAAATGAAAAAGGAAGGACAAGCTGGCCTGTCACGTTTTTGGGCCAATATTACCAGCCTAATGTCCCAAGTCGTTGCCCAGACCAGCCCAAATCATCACAATCCGGTCCAGTCCCCCCCTCCCCCCCACTACAAAACGACGTCGTTTTCAACTAATCAATCATGTCCGTCTATTTCCCATTATCAAACGGTCCAGATTCGTTCAACATAATTAAAAAAAGTGTCTGAAATTTAATTAACCCTAAAAACATTTCCCTTCTTCCTCGTACCCTGTTCTCCGCCTCCCCTCCACCGTCGCCGCTGGCCGAAAATTGTCTCCGCCGGCGGCCAACCTCCAAATGACCCAAAATTTACACCATCAGAACCCCTTCCTCTCCTCTTTCCAACCCCATTAATATTTTCCCTCAATTCCCTTCCCAACTCCTCGAATCTTCAAAATTATTGCCACCGTCTCCGCCGCACACGGCGGCGCCGGCTTTATTCACCACCAAAATAACACCACAGAGTCTCCTCACCCTCCTCTCTTCAAATCCATAAACCTTTTTTCTCAAATCCCGTCGAAGTCCTCGAATCTTAAATCAAAGATTTCGTCAAAACCCTAAATCAACCAATCCTCATCAAATCAATATCACCTGGCCTCCTCACTCTCCTCATGAAGAATCCACCACCAGTGACGTTCAAATATCGCTGGAGTTGTTCTAGTTTTTAAATCTATATGGCAGCGGAACCCTAGAGTCATAACAGTAAGTTTTCTTTTACAATTAGTTTCTGTTTTCTTCTTCTTTCATGTGGTTTTGAGTTAATTCTATGATTGTTTCTGCTTCACGAGTCTGTTTTCAATTTCGTCATTAGCTTAGGTATAGGTTTTATTCAAAAATACTCTAGGTTTAGTTTTGATTGTTCATTCCAAGTCGTTAAGTTCTTTCTTCCTTGTTCGATCGTTTCCGGTTTAAATGGATGTTGTAGTTTTTAATTTCTAGGTTAATTTTCGTTTTGTCTTTTGTCACTTCTGTTCTGATTTTTGCTTTGATTTTGTGCTCGATTCTGCTTGTTTGTTCATTCCGTTTAGATTCTAATTTGTTTTTATTTTTTGGTTTTAGTTTGAGTATTAGTTGAATGCTTTGTCAATCTGTTGATAAGCCTTTAATCGATCCTGTTTTGGCCTTATTTGAATTTTAATATTTGTTTCAGTACTTGAATTAACTAGTTACAATTGTTAATTAGTTAATGATAGTTAGTTTAGTTCAGTTTAATTAGTGATTGTGTCAATGATTCTTCAGTTTACTGTTTGGGTTTCAATTCATTATTAGGTTCAGCTTAATTAGTTAGTGTTAATTAGCTTAATCGATTTGGTTATAGCTAAAAATATTTAGTCCTTTGTGTGTTTAACCATGGTCATCTGACCTAGATTAAGAAGAGTAAGGGTTAGTTGAAATGACTTAGTAATTATAGTTGAATAAAGGGGGTAATTTTGGACACTTCAAAGAGAAAGAATCCTGTAGTAACAGATTAGGAACATCTTAGACTCTTCTAGAATAGGGTTTTAGTGTAAGTTTCAATAATTTAGTGCAGTGACTTGAGAAACAAGTCAAGACTTTAGGACTAATAAGTAAATTCTGAAAATAAAAAGGGGAGAAAATGAGTGAAGGCATTCCAGAACCTTCCTGCCCCTTTCCTGCCTATAAAAGGCATGTCTAGTGCCTTAGTTAACAAGTTTACACACTCTGAAAATTCCTCAAAATTTCCAGCTTCTAATTCCCCCCAAAAACAAGCCCATTTTTGCAAATCTGAGCCTCCAATTTGAATTTCAAAATCCAAAGAATTTTAAAATCTGAACTCTTATAGTTCAAACCTTCTTTTAGATCAAAAAATCTTCAAAAAAACCAAAAATCAGATCTGAAATTCTAAAGCTCCCTTAGATCTTAATTCTTTCAAAAATACAAAAAAGGTGACAGAAAATCCAAAAATACTGTTACATTTAGTTCCTTAGATCATTTTCTAATTTTTAGCAACTGTCTCGAATTTCTAGCCTAGATAAATATGAAAAATAACATGAAATTCCTTGTGATTAGTTGCTGAAGTTTCAGAGTGTGTTTTGAGTGTATTTTCAACTTCGTTTGGTGTTATTCAAGCTACTTTGAGTGGTTTTCTGTCTGATTTGGTGTAAAACATCTACTGGGTTGGAGTTATTTCTGGTTGAGTTCGAGCTTGTGGTTGCTTAGTAAACTTTGGTTGTTGTTGTTGTTATTGTGCTGACCATTTCTCCTTTTTTTTTTTACCTTCAGGTACACATCTTGTATTTTCCAGGGTTTTGAAATGAAATGAAGTGCTGATCTGGCCTCTCTTGTTGAATTCCTTTGTTTTTTTTGACTTGTAATTAATTAGAACTCTATTATAGTATGTAATCAACTAAGGACTGTATAACTGGACTGAATATCTAGACTGTGTACTTCTGATTATGTCAATTCACACGTTAGTATCCAATGTTTAATTTCTATAATTAAAACTGGGTGGTGTAGGCTTATATGATTGGACTGTTGTGTTTGTTTTAGTTTGTATCAGTAGGTTTGCATAGAGGTATGATATGGTAATTGTTACAATAGAAATTGATTAGTCAGTACATTGTGGTTATTTGTATTGGATTGTTGAAACAGGATGGACTCGTAAGTGTCACGACCCATTTTACCATAATAGGTCATGATGGTGCCTAACACCATTGTCAGGCCAGCCGATGCGGAAATGTGATTAAGTTCTCATTTTACCTAGGCCAATATACAGTTATACTAGAGATTCGAACAAAAAAGGTAAGATCAGTAAAGATCATAAAGTGCTACAATAGCAATACACCCCAAAATAAATGTCTACTACTGTGTGTGCCAGAACCTGGTGTCGCAAGCTACGGGTGACTAGTAGAATATACACAAAAGAATAACACACAACCCTACTGTCTGAATCAGGATAGAAAGAAATAAAAGTACAAGAAAGGACTTCCTCGGCTGCGGATCGGCATGAGAGAGAAACAGCTCACCATAGAAGTCCCCAAGCATGCTCACTGCTGCGCACCAGGATAATGCCCAGATCCACCTGCCTCAAAGCCTGTACATTTAAGTACAGAAGCGTAGCATGAGTACATAAACGATATGTACTCAGTAAGTATCCCGTCTAATCTCGAAGAAGTAGAGACGAGAGGTCAACTTGATACTTACTAAGGTCAAGATAATATAATGTAATAAGGTGATATGTACAGCATGAAGGATTTTAATAACACAAGTTTAGAAGAGCCAAATTCATGTTTAAATTGCATGTTTTCCCTTTTCATATCAAATATGTGATCATGTCATAACTAAATGCAAGCACATAACTCATGTACAAACATGCCGAGGTCGACGACCCGCTCCAACGAAAAATAAATTGTGCACTGCCAAGGGTCGAGTGGCACGAACCATAGATGCATCTATTATCACCGAGGCAATCGGCCCGATCCATAATCATCAAGAAAATATCAAGACAAGCACACAAGGCTCAATTATATACGAGGGAATCCCTACCAAGGCTCAACAATTCATACGTTCACTTTTCATTCCCTCAAGTCTCTAGCAAGTCAAAATGATCATATTGGCAAGTTAAAATAATAGATATTCCCCAATTAGACATGGCATGGGTCCTAAACTACCCGAACAATTATCATATAGTAGCTACGCACGGACTCTCATCACCTAATACGTACGTAGCCCCCGCATTTAGCAACAATTACTCATTTAAAATCCTATAGGGACAATTCCCTCTTACAAGGTTAGAAAGGAGACTCACCTCGCTCCAAAGTGCACATCCAATATCTAAGAATGAGCCCGAGTCCTTAATTCGAAGCCGGACAATCCCAAACTAAGCAAATGAAGCAAGAACTAGTAAATAAAGGCTTAAAAGGTTGAATTATAGCTATTTAAGCAACTTCCTAGCCATTCACAAGTTTCCTAAATTCCGACCCCGGGCCCACGTGCACGGATTCCGAGATTTTTCGAAGGAAGTTGTTCTCTATCACCTAAGGATCACAAATATATGATTTCTATTTCATTTCATAACAAATTATCGGATTAAATCTTAGTTTTGGTTAAACCCTAGGGCTAACTCTAATCTCTTGAATTTTACCTAATTTTAGTGTTAAATCTACCTAATGTTTATGTATTTGAACTAAAAGTGAGTGGGGATTACTTACCTTGCAATTATGTGTGGAAACTCCCCCTTTGGAATCGCTTAAGTGTGGAAAGAAAATGTGGAAGAAATTAGCTTGAGCTCGTATTAAATTAGTTTCTCTCCCCAGCGATTTTCGCTTCTGCGGGAGAAATCCCGCTTCTGGGAAAATGGATGCTTATGCAGCTTCTTGGCAACTGGGGCTCGACCGCTTCTGCGGTCTGGGGGCCGCATAGGCAGAATCACTTATGCGGTCCTAGGGCCGCTTCTGCGAAATAGGGGAACTGAGCCGGACCGCTTCTACGGTCTAGGGAGTCGTAGGAGCGGGACCGCAACCGCTTCTGCAGTTTCCCAGGACTTGATCCTTTCCGCTTCCGAGATGAGGCAACTGCTTCTACGGTCTCGCTTCTGCGGTCCAAGAGCCGCAGAATCGGTTATGACAGAAGCAGCAGATGGAGTTTTTTCTAAGTTTTCAATTTCACTCTAACCTCGACCATTTAACGCTCGGGGCTCCCGAGCCCCGCCCGAACATACCGACAAGTCTAAAATCATGAGGCGGACCTACTCGAACCCTCAAAACACTCAAAACAATGTTAAATTGAGGAATCAGACCCCCAAAACCAAATGAATCAATTCATTGAACTTCAAGTTCTTAATTCTCCTTCAACGGGTCAAAATGCCCTTAAACTACTCGGATTGACACCAAATTTTACGAGTAGGTCTTAACTGATATTTTGGAGTCGTACCAAGTTTCGAAATCAAAATCCAAACTCGATACCTATGAAAACAATGATTTCTTAGTTTATTTAATTCTTTGAAACTTAAACTTAACAATTTTACATAAAAATTCATTACTCGGGTTAGGGACCTCGGAATTCGATTCCGGACATACGCCCAGGTCCTATATTTTCCCGCGGACCCTTAAAAATTGTCAAATCATGATTCCGGGTCCGTTTCCCCAAAATATTGACCGAAGTCAAACTTGGCCTTTTTAAAGGAACTTAAAGAAGCAACTAGGCTTAAATCTTGCTCAGAACTCTTCTAACTTCTTAACCACCCATCCTCGCAAGTCATAAATTATCTAAAGAAAGTGTGGAAAAGTATTATTTAAGGGAACGGGGTTCGAGAATGCAAAATGACCAGTCTAGATGCATTCCATCCTCAGTTGGGGACCTACGTGGAGCTTAGCACGGCATTCCATCCTCAGACCAACGGGCAGTCAGAGTGGACAGTTCATATTTTAGAGGATATGCTTAGAGCATGCGTGATTGACTTTGGAGGGCAGGGGGATCAGTTCTTACCCTTGGCGGAGTTTGCATATAATAACAGCTATCAGTCCAGCATAGAGATAGCCTCGTATGAGGCATTATATGGTCGGCGTTGTCGTTCTCCGATCGGGTGGTTTGAGACTAGTGAGGCCAGGCTGCTTGGTACAGACTTGGTTCAGGATGCCTTGGATAAGGTAAAGTTGATTCAGGAGAGACTCCGCACAGCTCAGTCCAGTCAGAAGAGTTATGCGGATCAGAAGGCACGTGATGTATCATTTATGGTCGGCGATAAGGTTCTCTTGAAGGTTTCGCCCTTGAAAGGCATTATGAGATTCGAAAAGAAGGGCAAGTTAAGCCCGAGGTTTATTGGCCCCTTTGAGGTGTTGAGGCGAGTTGAGGAGGTTGCCTATGAGCTTGATTTACCTCCCAGTTTATCAGTTCATCCAGTCTTCCATGTATCGATGCTCCGGAAGTATCATGCCGACTATTCCCATGTGTTGGATTTCAGTACCATTCGGTAAGATGAGAGCTTGGGCTACGAGGAGGAGTCAGTTGCCATTGTTGATAGACAGGACCGCCAGTTGAGGTCCAAGAGTACTTTTGCGGTAAGAGTCCAGTGGAGGGGCCAACTGGTCGAGGAGGCAACTTGGGAGTCCGAGGAGGACATGCGGAGCCGATATCCCCACTTATTCAGCAGTCCAGGTATCTTTCTATGTTTGTTCAAGGACGAATGTTTGTTTTATAGGTGGAGGATGTAACAACCGGACTGGTCGTTTTGCATTTTTGAACCTCGTTCCCTTAAATAATACTTTCCGTACTTGCTTTTGCTAAATTATAACTTGCGAGGACGGGTGGTTTGGAAGTTAGAAGAGTTCTGAGCGAGATTAAGCCTAGTTGCTTCTTTAAGTTCCTTTAAAAAGGTCTAGTTTGACTTCGGTCAAAATTTAGGGGAAACGGACCTGGAATCGTGATTTGACAATTTTTAAGGGTTCGCAGGAAAATATGGGACCTGGGCGTATGCCCGGAATCGAATTCCGAGGTCCCGAGCCGGAGTAATGAATTTTTATGTAAAATTGTTAAGTATAAGATTCAAAGAACTAAATAAACTAAGAAATCATTGTTTTCATAGGTATCAGGTTCGGATTTCGACTTCAAAACTTGGTACAAGTTCGAAATATCAGTTAAGACATACCCGTAAAATTTGGTGTCAATCCGAGTAGTTTAAGGGCGTTTTGACCTGTTGAAGGAGAATTAAGAACTTGAAGTTCAATGAATTGATTCATTTGGTTTTGGGGGTTGATTCCTCAATTTAGCGTTGTTTTGAGTGTTTCGAGGGTTCGAGTAGGTCTGCCTCGTGATTTTAGACTTGTTGGTATGTTCGGGCGGGACTCGGGAGCCCCGAGCATCAAATGGTTGAGGTTCGAGTGAAGTTGAAAACTTAGAAAAAAACTCCATCTGCTGCTTCTGTCATAACCGCTTCTGCGGCTGTTGGACCGCAGAAGCGAGACTGCAGAAGCGGTTGCCTCATCACGGAAGCGAAAAGGATCAAGTCCTGGGAAACCGCAGAAGCAGCCCAGGGACCGCAGAAGCTGTCCCGCTCCTACGACCCCCTAGACCGTAGAAGCGCTCCGGCTTAGTTCCCCTATTTCGCAGAAGCGGCCCTGGGACCGCAGAATCGATTCTGCCTATGGGGCCCCCAGACCGCAGAAGTGGTCGAGCCCCAGTTTCCAAGAAGCCACATAAGCAGCCATTTTCTGCAGAAGCGGGATTTCTCCCTCACAAGTGAAAATCGCTAGGGACAGAAGCTCATTTAATACCAGCTCAAGCTCATTTCTTCCACATTTCTTTCAACACTTAGGCGATTTTGGTGATTCCAAAGGGGGAGTTTCCACACATCATTGCAAGGTAAGTAATCCCCACTCACTTTTAGTTCAAATACATAAATATTAGGTAGATTTAACACTAAAATTAGGTAAAATTCAAGAGATTAGAGTTAGACCTAGGGTTTACCAAAACTAAGATTTAATCCTATAATTTGCTATGGAATGAACTAGAAATCATATATTTGTGATCCTTAGGTGCTAGAGAACAACTTCCTTCAAAAAATATTGTAATCCGAGCACGTGGGCCCGGGGTCAGAATTTAGGAAACTCGTTTTTATGGTTAGGAAATTATTTAAATAACTAGAATTCGACCTCGTAAGCAATTACTGACTAGTTCTTGCTTATTTTAAATAGTTGGTGCTCTTTTGGCTACAAATTGAGGGTTTGGGCTTATTCTTGTTATCGGAAGTGCGCTTCGGAGCGAGGTGAGTCTCCTTTCTAACCTTGTAAGAGGGAATTGTCCCCTTAAGATTTATGTTTGAGTGTTTGTTGCTAAATGCGGGGACTGCGCACGCGTTTGGTGACGAGAGCCCGTGCGTAGCTACTACAATGTTAAATGTCCGGGTAGCTTAGGACCTACGACATGCCTATTAGATGTATCTGTTGTGTCAAATTGTTGTTATGGACACCTAGTGTGTACTAGAGACTTAAAAAGGGGATATGAGCACATTTCTATAGTTAATTGAATTTGAATAGGTATTTTGATCATTTATGTATCATATGTGTGAACTTGATATTTTATCCTTATTTGTGGATCGAGCCGATCGCCTCAGTATGAATAGATACATCTATAGGTACGCTGTCGACTCTCGGCAAGTGCACAGTTTATTTCTGTTGGTTCGGGTCGTGGCCTCGGTATTATGTGCGCATATTAATTGTGGTAAAGCTTATACATGCTTTGTGTTGCCATTATCTTATATGATGAATTATAAACTTGATGTTGTAAGATTCTTGACTTACGCCACCTGCTGTAAACTATTGATACTTGTAAATCCCATGTTTTCAATACATCATATGTACATATATATATATTAATTGACCTTAGTAAGTATTGAGTCGACCTCTCGTCTCTACTTCTTCGAGATTAGACGGGATACTTACAGGGTACATATTGTTTATGTACTCATGCTACACTTCTGTACTTAAATGTACAGGATTTGAGGCAGGTGGATCCGGACATCACTCGGGTGCATATCAGTGAGCGCATCTGGGACTTTTACGGTGAGCTGTACTCCCTTCATGCCGATCCGCAGCCGTAGAAGTCTTCCTTGTATTTTTGTTGTTTCTATCTATCCTGATTCAGACAGTAGGATAGGGTATTATTCATGTTATGTATATTCTACTAGATGCCCGTAGCTTGTGACCCCAGGTTCTGGCACACACAGTGGTAGACGTTATTTTGGGTTGTATAAATGTATTTTTATTTTATTGATCCCTGCTAGTTTATGACTTTAATTTGGGAAAACTTCTATCATAATGGTTTTTAGTAAGGGTAAATTGGGATTTAATTATTCTTCCGCATTGGCTGTCCTGACAAATGGTGTCGGGCGCCATCACGACCTATTATGGAAAATGGGTCGTGACAACATGGTATCAGAGCAATAGGTTCACGTAGGTCTCACAAGTTACGGGCAAATCTAATAGAGTCTTTTAGATCGGTACGGAGACGTCTGTATTTATCTTCGAGGCGCTATAGGGTGTTAGGAAAGACTACTCTTTATTCATTTCCATTGTGCAGTGGTCAGTATACTAAATTTCCTCTTCTATTCTCTCACAGATGGTGAGAACTCGTACCGCCGACATTCCAGACCCGGGAGGAGCTGCTCCCCCCGTTGCCAGAGGCCGAGGTAGAGGCCGGGGGAGGGCACCGGCCCATGGTAGGGGATGAGGGTGTCCCAGAGCTATTCCAGTTGCACCACCAGCAGACCATGCAAGGGATCCCACTATTGAGGACCGGGGCGAGGCGCCCGTAGCTGTGCCTACTCCTACAGATTTTATGACTACACCGGGATTTCAGGAGGTCATGGGCAGTATGCTTCGGTTCATGGACACCATGACTCAGGCTAGTTTATTTCCAGCAGACCCAGCTGCTTCGCAGGCAAGAGGGGGAGCACAGACCCTTACTGCTCAGGCCCCAGTTCATGCAGCTGCGGTATATCAGACCCCGGGTGCACTACCCGCAAAGGGGGTTCAGCCAGTTGCTGCAGCGGTACCCCAGCCTAGGCCGGCTGCGGAGTTCGATCCGTAGAAGTTACTAGACAGATGGACCAGGCTTCACCCCCCAGTCTTCGGAGGTGAGTGTCATGAAGATGCCCAGGATTTCATCAACAGGTGTAGGGACAGACTGCACGCTATGAGGATATTGGAGTCGCATGGAGTCGACTTCACTACTTTTCAGCTTGAGGGCAGGGCTCGTAGGTGGTGGCAGTCCTATGTTCTTGGTAGGCCCGCCAGTTCTTCTCCTATCCCTTGGGGTTAGTTCGTACAGTTGTTCCTCGACAGGTATATTCCTCCCTCTAAGAGGGAAGAGCTGCGGTATCAGTTTGAGCACCTTGAGCAAGGTTAGATGTCTGTGACCGACTACGAGGCGAGGTTTTCTGAGTTATCTCGCCATGCACTTATGATACTCCCTACAGATGTAGAGAGAGTGAGGAGGTTTGTCGCCGGGTTGCAGCCCAGTATTCGATCGGGTATGGCCCGAGAGGTGGAGATGGGTACAGAGTACCAGCTTGTGGTTGAGATTTCTCGCCAGATTAAGGGGTATCGTCAGAGGGGTAGGGAGCAGATGTAGCAGGACAAGAGAGCCAGATTTTTTGGAGAGTTCAGAGGTGCCTCAGCTAGGGGCAGAGGTCAGTATGGGAGGGGTCAGCCCAGTAGGCCCCCATCTTCAGCACCACCACCTTTCGCTCGGGGTACTCCAGCACGCCCCTATTTCAGTGCCATGCCTGAGAGCTCCTACCACCCGCCAGCTATTCAGGGTTCTTCCAGCGGGTATTCAGGAACTCAGGGTTCTTCTAGTCCCTACTTCAGTGCTATGCCGGAGACTTCATATTGTCCACCGGCTATCCAAGCTCCTCCCACGGGATCTACGAGTCATCAGGGACAGTCATCAGGGCAGCAGGTTGCCGCGCCACGTTATTTTGAGTGCAGTGACACAGGCCACATGAGGAGATCTTGCCCCAGGCTTAGGGGCAAGGTAGTACAGCAGGGGCAGCAGCCCACGACTCCAGCACCAGCGGCCCAGCCACCTAGGGGTGGAGGGCAGAGTGGCAGAGGCCGATCCAGAGGTGGAGGCCAGACAGCCGGTGCTCCAGCCAGATTCTATGCTCTTCCTGCCAGGCCGGATGCATTGGCCTCAGATGCCGTCATCACAGGTACTATCTCCGTCAGCGGTAGAGATGCATCGGTATTATTTGATCCAGGGTCCACTTATTCTTATGTATCATCTCTATTTGCTCGTTTCCTGGCTATTTCTCCGGAGCCTTTGGGTGCTCCTGTTCATGTGTCCACTCCTGTGGGCGATTCCGTGGTTGTGAACCGGGTCTACCGGTCTTGTGTGGTTACTTTCTGTGGTGTTGAGACTAGAGAAGATCTTCTGTTGCTCGATATGATCGATTTTGAGGTTATACTGGGCATGGATTGGTTATCTCCATATCACACTATTTTAGATTGCCATGCCAAGGCTGTTTCTCTAGCGATGTCAGGGTTGCCGAGATTGGAGTGGAAGGGCTCCACAGTTGATATGCCTAGCAGGGTCATTTCTTTCCTGAAGGCTCAGCGCATGGTGGAGAAGGGGTGCTTGGCTTATCTAGCTTATGTGCGAGACACCACCGCAGAGTCTCCAACGATTGATTCAGTGCCAATAGTCCGAGAGTTCGCCGATGTTTTTCCTTCTGATCTTCATGGCGTGCCTCCGGACCGTGATATTGATTTATGTATTGATTTGGCTCCAGGCACTCAACCTATATCTATTCCATCATACCGTATGGCTCCTAGGGAGGTGAAGGAGAAGTTGGAGGAGTTGCTACCAAAGGGGTTTGTTAGGCCCAGTGTATCACCTTGGGGTGCACCAGTGCTATTTGTGAAGAAGAAGGATGGTACTATGCGGATTTGCATTGATTATCGCCAGTTGAACAAAGTCACCATCAAGAACAAGTATCCATTGCCCCGTATTGATGATTTGTTTGAACAGCTGCAGGGTGCTATGGTGTTCTCTAAGATTGACCTGAAGTCAGGGTATCATCAGCTGAAGATTTGGGATTCAGATGTTCCGAAGACCGCATTCAGGACTAGATATGGCCACTATAAGTTCCTGGTGATGTCATTTGGCTTGACTAATGCTCCAGCGGCATTTATAGATTTGATGAACAGGTTGTTCACACCTTATATTGACTCATTTGTTATCGTCTTCATTGACGACATATTGATATTCTCGCGTAGCCTGGGGGAGCATGAGCAGCATTTGAGAGTGGTGCCTCAGACCTTGCGAGAGCAGAAGCTTTATGCTAAGTTCTCCAAGTGTGAGTTTTGGCTAGAGTCAGTAGCATTCTTGGGGCATATAGTGTCAGGAGAGGGTATTAAGGTGGATCCCAAGAAGATTGAGGCAGTTCAGAGTTGGCCACGTCCTACCTCAGTGATAGAGATCAGGAGCTTCTTGGGATTGGCAGGCTATTACCGGCGATTTGTGCAGGGCTTTTCATCTATTGCATAACCTCTGACCATATTGACCCAAAAGGGTGCCCCGTTCTGTTGGTCCGATGATTGTGAGGAGAGCTTCCAGTAGCTCAAGACGGCTTTGACCATGGTACCAGTTCTGGTATTGCCTTCCGGTTCAGGGATGTATACAGTGTAATGCGATGCTTCTCATGCTGGCTTGGGATGTGCATTGATGCAGGAGGGGCGATTTATTGTATATGCTTCACGTTAGTTGAAGGTTCATGTGAAAAATTACACTATGCACGATCTAGAATTGGCAGCGATTGTTCATGCTCTTAAGATACGGAGGCATTATTTATATAGAGTGTCATGTGAGGTTTATACAGACCATCGCAGCCTGCAGCATTTGTTCAAGCAGAGGGATTTTAATTTGAGGCAGCGCAGGTGGCTTGAGCTACTAAAGGATTATGAAATTTCCATTCTTTATCATCCAGGCAAGGCAAATGTGGTTGCGGATGCCTTGAGTAGGAAGGCGGAGAATATGGATAGCTTGGAATTTATTCCTACTGAGATGAGACCATTAGCTTTGGACGTTTAGTCATTAGCTAGCAGACTTGTGAGATTGGATATTTCAGAGCCCAGCCGGGTCCTAGCATGTGTGGTTGCTCAGTCTTCGTTGTTGGGGGAGATTAAGGCCCGACAGCTCGATGATCCACATTTGGCAGTTCTCAGATAGACGGTACTTCAGGGAGGTTCCAAGGAGATTTCTATTGGCGAGGATGGTGTGTTACGGCTTCAGGGCCGTGTATGTGTTCCTAAATTGACGGCTTGAGAGACAGAGTTCTAGAGGATGCCCACAGTTCGAGGTACTCCATACATCCAGGTGCCACGAAGATGTATCGTGACTTGAGGCAGCATTACTAGTGGCGGAGGATGAATAAGGACATTGTGGAGTATGCGGCTAAATGTTTAAATTGCCAGCAAGTCAAGCATGAGCACCAGAGGCCAGGTGGCCTACTTCAGCGGATGCCCATTCCGGAATGGAAGTGGGAGCGCATCACTATGGATTTCGTGGTTGGGTTGCCGCGGACTCAGCGGAAGGTTGATTGAGTGTGGATTATTATGGATAGATTTACCAAGTCTGCCCATTTCATTCCAGTGGCGACTACTTATACGGCAGAGAGGTATGCTCAGATTTACATTCGGGAGATAGTGAGGTTACACGGTGTGACGGTCTCCATCATATCAGAGAGAGGGCCTCAGTTCACTTCCCATTTCTGGAGAGCTATTCAGAGTAAGTTGGGGACCCGCGTGGAGCTTAGCACGGCATTCCATCCTTAGACCGACGGGCAGTCGCAGCGGACAGTTCAGATTTTAGATGATATTCTTAGAGCATGCGTGATTAACTTTGGAGGGAAGTGGGATCAGTTCTAACCCTTGGCGGAGTTTGCATATAATAACAGCTATCAGTTAAGAATAGAGATGGCCCTGTATGAGGCATTATATGACCGGCGTTGTCGTTCTCCGATTGGGTGGTTTGAGCCTGGTGAGGCTAGGCTGCTTGGTAAAGACTTGGTTCAGGATGCCTTGGATAAGGTAAAGTTGATTCAGGAGAGACTCCATATAGCTCAGTCCAGGCAGAAGAGTTATGCGGATCAGAAGGCGCGTGATGTATCATTTATGGTTGGGGAGAAGGTTCTCTTGAAGGTTTCACCCATGAAAGGCATTATGAGATTCAAAAAGAAGGGCAAGTTGAGCCCGAGGTTTATTGGCCCCTTTGAGGTGTTGAGGCGAGTTGAGGAGGTTGCCTATGAGCTTGATTTACCTCCCAGTTTATCAGTTCATCCAGTCTTCCATGTATCGATGCTCCGGAAGTATCATGCCGACTATTCCCATGTGTTGGATTTCAGTACCATTCGGTAAGATGAGAGCTTGGGCTACGAGGAGGAGTCAGTTGCCATTGTTGATAGACAGGACCGCCAGTTGAGGTCCAAGAGGATTTCTGCGGTAAGAGTCCAGTGGAGGGGCCAACCGGTCGAGGAGGCGACCTGGGAGTCCGAGGAGGACATGCGGAGCCGATATCCTCACTTATTCAGCAATCCAGGTATCTTTCTATGTCCGTTCGAGGACGAACGTTTGTTTAAGAGGTGGAGGATGTAACAACCCGACTGGTCATTTTGCATTTTTGAACCCCGTTCCCATAAATAATACTTTTCGCACTTGCTTTAGCTAAATTATGACTTGCGGGGACGGGTGGTTTGGAAGTTAGAAGAGTTCTGAGCGAGATTAAGCCTAGTTGCTTCTTTAAGTTCCTTTAAAAATGCCAAGTTTGACTTCGGTCAACATTTTGGGGAAACGGACCGGGAATTGTGATTTGACAATTTCTGAGGGTCCGCGGGAAAATATGGGACCTGGGCGTATGCCCGAAATCAAATTCCGATGTCCCTAGCCCGAGTAATGAATTTTTATGTAAAATTATTAAGTTTAAGTTTCAAAGAGTTAAATAAACTAAGAAATCAATGTTTTCATAGGTATCGGGTTCGGATTTCGATTCCAAAACTTGGTACAAGTCCAAAATATCAGTTAAGACCAACCCATAAAATTTGGTGTCAATCCGAGTAGTTTAAGGGCGTTTTGACCCGTTGAAGGAGAACTAAGAACTTTAAGTTCAATGAATTGATTCATTTGGTTTTGGGGGTTGATTCCGCGATTTAGCATTGTTTTGAGTGTTTCGAGGGTTCGAGTAGGTCCGCCTCGTGATTTTAGACTTGTCGGTATGTTCGGGCGGGGCTCGGGAGCCCCAAGCATCAAATGGTCGAGGTTTGAGTGAAGTTGAAAACTTTGGAAAAAACTCCATCTGCTGCTTCTATCATAACCGCTTCTGTAGCTCTTGGACCGCAGAAGCGAGACCGCAGAAGAGGTCGCCTCATCGCGGAAGCAAAAATGATCAAGTCCTGGGAAACCACAGAAGCGGTCCGGCTCAGTTCCCCTATTTCGTAGAAGAGGCCCTGGGACCGCAGAAGCGATTCCGCCTATGCAGCCCCCAGACCGCAGAAGCGGTCGAGCCCCAGTTGCCATGAAGCCGCATAAGCGGCCATTTTCTGCAGAAGCGGAACCCGCAAAAGCGGGATTTCTCCCACAGAAGCGGGATTTCTCCCGCAGATGCAAAAATATCTGGGGATAGAAACTCATTTAATACGAGCTCAAGCTCATTTCTTCCACATTTCTTTCAACACTTAGGCAATTTTGGCGATTCCAAAGGGGGAGTTTACACACATCATTACAAGGTAAGTAATCCCCACTCACTTTTAGTTCAAATACATAAACATTAGGTAGATTTAAGACTAAAATTAGGTAAAATTCAAGAGATTAGAGTTCGACCTATGGTTTAACCAAAACTAAGATTTAATCCTATAATTTTCTATGGAATGAACTAGAAATCATATATTTGTGATCCTTAGGTGATAGAGAACAACTTCCTTCGAAAAATATTAGAATTCGGGCACGTGGGCCCGGGGTCGGAATTTAGGAAACTCCAATTTATGGTTAGGAAATTGTTTAAATAACTAGAATTCGACCTCGTAAGCACTTATTGACTAGTTCTTGCTTATTTTAATTAGTTGGTGCTCGTTTGGCTACAAATTGAGGGTTTGGGCTTATTCTTGTTATCGGAAGTGCGCTTCGGAGCGAGGTGAGTCTCCTTTCTAACCTTGTAAGAGGGAATTGTACCCTTAAGATTTATGTTTGAGTGTTTGTTGCTAAATGCGGGGACTGCGCATGCGTTTGGTGACGAGAGCCCGTGCGTAGCTACTACAATGTTAAATGTCCGGGTAGCTTAGGACCTACGACATGCCTATTAAATGTTTCTCTTGTGTTAAATTGTTGTTATGAACACCTAGTGTGTACTATAGACTTAAAAAGGGGATATGAGCATATTTCTATAGTTAATTGAATTTGAATTGGTATTTTGACCATTTATGTGTCATGTGTGTGAACTTGATATTTTATCCTTGTTTGTGGATTGGGCCGATCGCCTCGGTATGAATAGATGCATCTATAGGCATGCCGTCGACCCTCGGCAAGTGCATAGTTTATTTCTGTTGGTTCGGGCCGTCGCCTCGGTATTATGTGCGCATGTTAATTGTGGAAAAGCTTATACATGCTTTGTGTTGACATTATCTCATATAATGAATTATAAACTTGATGTTGTAAGATTCTTAACTTACGCCACCTGCTGTAAACTGTTGATACTTGTAAATCCCATGTTTTGAATACATCATACGTACATATATATATTAATTGACCTTAGTAAGTATCGAGTCGACCTCTCGTCTCTACTTCTTCGAGATTACACGGGATACTTACTGGGTACATGTTGTTTATGTACTCATGCTACACTTCTGTACTTAAATGTATAGGATTTGAGGGAGGTGGATCCGGTCATCACTCTGGTGCATATCAGTGAGCGCATCTGGGACTTTTACGGTGAGATGCACTCCATTCATGCTGATCCGCAGCAGTAGAAGTCTTCCTTGTATTTTCGTTGTTTCTGTCTATCTTGATTCAAACAGTAGGATAGGGTATTAATCATGTTATGTATATTCTACTAGATGCCCATAGCTTGTGACATCAGGTTCTTGCACACACAGTGGTAGACGTTATTTTGGGTTGTATAACTGTTTTTTCATTTTATTGATCCCTGCTGGTTTATGACTTTAATTTGGAAAAACTTCTATCATAATGGCTTTTAGTAAGGGTAAATTGGGATTTAATTATTCTTCCGCGTTGGCTGGCCTGAAAAATGGTGTCGAGCGCCATCACGACCTATTATGGAAAATGAGTCGTGACAAAGTTCAAGATTCAAAGGCCTGGATGAGGATTAATTTTGACAACATAAGTCTTTGGGCCTTTGAGTTAAGTAGCACACTTGAGCTAAGAGGTGTTACCTCTTGTTCAAATGTGGACTTGAACTTGAGGCCCATTGTCCTTGATTACTTTTAATAGCAATTAATAATGCTAATTAACTAGGGCTCTTTAGAGACAAAATTCAATAGAAAAATGATAGATTGCTTTTAGGTTGGCCTTTAAATAATAGAATGAGATGAACGTCGCCAAACAAAAATGCATAAATTGCGGGGCCCTTATTAAATGCTTATATTAAAATACTTAGAATTCGGGACGTGCCGTTTAATAAATTTCTACGGCCTCCCGCAAAGATAAAAACACGTTAGTCGCTTTAGGCGCGTTTTTAATAATTTTACCTTCCTTAATACGGGTGTGCATTTCATGCAACCCAAATCCAAATCCCAAAATGTTGAATAAGAATGTGTCGAGGATACAGTTTCATTTCATGTGACGTGATCCAAAAACACATTTTTAAACGACGTCCACTTCCTTAAAACTTTTTAACTAAAAGCGGTTAAATAATTCTAAAATTGCACTATAGGTTGGAACATGAATAAAAAAAAATAAGATTTTAGCCATTTATAATAATTTAAGCGACCTGATGCATCTCACGTGCTACTTGCGCATTTATTTGCTTGGCTTCACATGTTGACCGGCCTGTATATAATGAGAGAAAAATAGCAGTGTTAGGACTGAGTGAGGGCAACCTCTTGTTTGGAAAAAAAATCAATGCCCAAATAGTACCGAAATGCTGCCGAATTTTTGAAAAATGAAAACAACAAAGAAAAAGAGAAAAATATTTGAAAAAAATAGAAAGAAAAGTGTTATTCAAAATAGTTTTAATTTTCGCAAGTTTGCCTGAACTATGCTGGTTTGATTCTCACCGGATGTGAGATACGTAGGCAACCCTCATCGGGTCCAACCTCCCTTTTGTAAAAATAGCCAAAAAATGTCAAAATTTTAATTTTTATCATAAATAAGTCGGGTGATGTCATTCTCGTTAAAATAAGCCAAATGTCCCCAAAAGGGCGTCGGAAGGCTATTTTTGCAAGAACAGTCACCCTGAGTCGTTTTTAAATGGTTTGCGGGCACAGTCTTAAAATCTTCCTCCTAGAAGTGCTGAAAGACCGTATCTGCAATATCGAGTCTTTGTTTGCTTAAATAAAAATTTTTAAAAATAGCCACTTTTTCCTTTTAGGTCAAAATAATCATTAAAGTACTTCTTGATGTCTTTCTATCAAAATAATCATTAAAGTTCTTCTTGATGTCTTTCTGTCATAAATATAAATAAAAATATAAATATAAATATAAATATTAATAAATTATATATATACACACACAAATTTTGGAAAAATTGAGTCCGAAAATATTTTTGCTCAAAAATCCAAAATATTTTCGTAAAAGTCCCTCTTTTGAAATTTAAGAGGCAACTTTCAAAATCCAAAAAAGAAATATATTTTTATTTCGTGTTAGAAAAAGAGAAAATAAATGAAAATTCAAACAAAAATATTTCTTTTTACTTCTAAAATTTCCAAAGTTCCAATAAAAAGAAAAGAAATTTTTAGAAGTCTTTCTTTCAAAATAAAAAACAAAACAAAAATCAAAATCAAAATCAAAAATCAAAAAATATTTCCCATTTCCTTTTAAAGCATTTCTTTCAAAATGTCAACAAAAAAAAGAGAGAGTTAGCTTATTTACCTTATTTGCAAGAACTACGCCTAGTCCGATTCATACGGGGCCATGATACGTAGGAATCTACATAAGATTCGACCGTAATCCTAAGAAAAAGAGAAATACGGGGGAAGTAAATAAAAGAAGAAGAAAAAAAGAAAAAGAAATGCAAAGGAAGAAAATAAGGCATTGAGTGAAAAACCATGGCCAAAGAAAAGCAGAAAATGAAGAGAGAAAAAGAAAATGAGAGAAAACAAAACAAAAAGAGAAAGAAAAGAGAAAAGGAACAAGAGAAAAGCCGGGATGACGCATGCAACTATAGCAAACATGTAGATATTCATTTAACTGTATAGGTCCATCACATTCCAATGTGCGTTTACCTATCTATTATTTATTAAACACTAACTGTTGTTGTTGTCAATTCCAGCTGAGCTTTTTAGAAACAGTGGTTGGTTTGTGGTAAGCTGGCCTCACATCGATATTTCACTAGATCAAAAGGAAGTACAAAGATGTCATCTGAAGTGACTCTGCCTGCAATCCCCATACCCGAAGACAGCCCCATCTCGGGGGTCCCAGCCTCTGAGTCCCTTACAGCTGAAGAAAATCGGATATTGCGCCTGCGATTGATGGAAATGTGTGATGCTTGGAATAACGAAAAGGAACCTCCAAGAACCATCCTAGGATTCCCGGAGTTATTCCCTAGATCTGGAGGTGCTACTACTGTCTCCATCAGCCACCCAAACACTCATTTGGGGCAACCTACCATCACTGCTCATTTCTTCGGAACACCTTCTGAGGTTCGCCCCTAGGTGTTCCCGTCTAGACCTGCTCCCAACATCTTCACGGCTCCACCATGCTCCGCAACCACACAACCATCACTACCCAAGCATGATTTTGACCCCTCAGTCCTCACATTCCAAAATCCCGTCTTCCAGGCTAACCCTCCTCGTTATCCTCAATATAATTACTCTCATCCACCACCATACGAACCTACACCGGGGCAAGACAAAACCCCTAAAGCCCCAGAACAGAATGAGATGGCAAAGAGAATGCGAAGCCTCGAGCAGAGCTTAAAAACTATGCAAGGCTTGAGCGGGCAAAAGAGTGTCTCCTATACAGACCTGTGTATGTTTCCGCATGTACACTTGCCCTCAGGGTTTAAAACACCGAAATTTGAAAAGTATGACGGGCACGGTGACCCCGTTGCTAACCTGAAGAAGTATTGCAATTAGTTATGGGGAGCCGGTAGCAAAAAGAATTGTTGATGGCATATTTTGGGGAAAGCTTAATTGGCATTGCTTCATAGTGGTATATAGATCAAGACGTCTCGTGTTGGCATATCTGGGATGATCTTGCCAGGGACTTTGTTCGACAATTTCAATACAACATAGACATTGCGCCAGACAGGAACTCCTTGGCGAATCTAAAAAAGAAACCCTCAGAGAGTTTTCGAGAATATGCAATTAAGTGGCGCGAACAGGCATCAAGAGTGAAGCCTCTAATGGATGAGGTAGAGATGGTCATTGTTTTCCTTCAAGCCCAGGAGGCAGACTACTTTCAGAACATGATGTCAGCCATGGGCCAGCCGCCTTTCGCAGAGGCAACTAAAATTGGAGAAATGGTAGAAAATGGGCTAAAAATGGGCAGAATCTTGAGCCAGTCGGCCATAAGAGCAACCTCCCAAGCTATCCAAGGCGGGTCTGGAGGGATGGCCAAAGGCAAAAAGAAAGAAGAAACAATTATGTCAGCATCGGGAGGAAGAAGATACCGGGCTCCAAGACCTGTGTTCTCTGAAAGAACCCCTCAACACTACTATCCTCATACTGATATGACTTATGCTCCCCCACATTATGCGGTCATGAATGCTCAACCTTTCGGGCGACCGCAACCACAAGCTAACAGAAATCAACCTCTAGTCCAAAGGAACCAGCCTCCTTACCAGAACCACTATAATCCCCGACCTCTACAAAATAACTTCCGCCCTCGGGAACCACCCAGATGACCAAATTTTACACCGATTGGTGAACCCTACTCCAGTCTGTTCTCAAAGATCCTCCAGATGAATCTGCTACAGCCTATTCCCCAAAACAGGCAGAACCCGGAATCTCCATCCTATCAATGGGGCGTCCACTGTGCTTATCATTCAGGAGCTGAGGGGCATAGTACTGACAACTGCTGGACATTGAAGAAAGATGTGGAAGATTTGATCGAACAAGGAAAAATAGTGTTGAGGGATGAGGAAGCCCCGAATGTGACCAATAATCCATTGCCCACTCATAACAACGGGCCGGTAATCGGGATGATTTGTGAAGACGGGGAATTTGATCTAGCCCTAAAAGCCATAATTGCTATCGCTGATGCAGAAAGGAAGCCCAAGGCAGCCCCGAGGCAGGAAAAAGGGAGAAGAAGAATAAGATTGTCAAAACCGAGCCTGAGAAGAAAACTGAAACAAAAGTAGAGACGGTGCCTCCTAAAACGGGGTTCTTTATTTTCCGCGAGGTCGCCAAGAGAAACCACTGGTTGTGAGCACTCCGAGGAAGTTTGAAGTGAAGAAGGGGACACAAACGTATATGCCGATAGGGGCTTATATGGTGCGGGGGACAATTAAACCGCCTCGGCTGAGTGAGCCAATGGTTATTGGACGTGTACTACAGAAGCCAATGATAGACCCCTCTGCAGTGCCATGGAACTACTAGCAAACAGTGATTACATACAAGGGCAAGGAAATTTTGAGAGAACTTCCAGGAAAAGTCTCTGTTGAAAAGTATTCAAATGTATAGGAGGTAAACAGTGCCACCCGAAAGTGTTTTCCAGCCAAGAAGCCAGTAAGTGCCGAGGGAGCAGAGGCCTTCTTCCAGAAAATGAAGATGCCGGATTATGAAACCGTGGATCAATTGAGAAAGTATCCTGAGCAAGTGTCACTGTTGTCATTGGTGACGAAATTCGTCGAACATCAGAAGCTCCTAATGAAAACTTTGAATGATGTGTATGTGCCAATTGAAACTTCAGTTGAACAGCTCGAAAGGATGGCAAAAAGATTCTTTGCCATCAATCAACTCTCTTTTAGTAAAAATGATTTGCCTCCAGAGGGAGCGGCTTACAACAAATCCTTGCACCTGACTATCAAATGTGAGGGTTACTACGTCAAGTGAATCATGGTGGATAGAGGCTCGGGTGTTGACATCTGCGCATTCTCCACATTGCAAAGAATGGAAATTGGGATGAGGAAGGATTCGTCCGAATAATGTTTATGTGAGAGCTTTTGATGGCGTTAAGAGGGATACCATCAGTGAAATTGATTTGATATTAACCATAGGCCCTGTGGATTTTGAGGTAACCTTCCAGGTGTTGGACATGGATACATCTTACAATTTTCTTCTGAGAAGGCCCTGGATCCATGCTGCAGGAGCTGTGCCCTCCACCCTCCACCAAATGGTGAAATTTGAGTATGAAGATCAGGAAATCGTGGTCCACAGAGAAGACAAGCAGTCCATCTATCGTGACCCATCTATCCCATATTTGGAAGTGAGGGAAGGAAGTGAGCATATTGCTTATCAAGCCTTTGAAATTGTGGTGGCTGACCAGTACGAGGAGCGAAATCCGTGCCCCCAGCCTTTCCTGTCTAACACTTCAATCATGGTGGCCAAAGAAATGATTAGACATGGTTTCAAACCAGGAAAAGGGTTGGGAAAAGCTTTACAAGGAATATTCAAGCCGGTAACTCTACCCACAGTAGAAAAATTCTTCGAGATAGGTTTCCATCCTATCCCAGATGATGAGAAATGGGCCGAGGAAAGGAAGAAGGAAGGATGGGTCCTACCACAACCATTGCCACATCTCTATGATACTTTTGTCAAGCTTAAGTACGGCGAAGAAGAAGACTATAAGGTATTCATGGCTGAGGAAATAGAAGATGTCTGTGGAGCTATGAGACAAATGCTTTATGAAACTAACATGGTTCAGCCAGGGGAAGGGACTAGCACCGCTGAGGTGCTTTACATGGGACCAGATGCTAAACTCCAAAACTGGAAGGCTACGCCCATTCCCGATCAGGCGGGAGTCCCAGTAGACTAGCCCTGACACCTTTTCTGCATCGTGAGTTATTTCAGGGTGTAAGTCAGGTGTTTCTTATAGCTTCTTGTCTTTTAAATTCCTAAATGTAAACCCTGTTATCTTTCCAAATTCCAAGAAATGAAATAAATATTTCATCGTCCATTTTTCTCTTTATTCTTTCTGATTTTTGTTATTTTTCCCTTTTCATTTTTCTTTTCAATTATAATAATGCGGCTTTAAATAACATGACATGCTTGCGAACTTCACGCCCAGACTCGAACACACTGTCTAACTGTGAAATAATGAACCAAGAACCGGAATATGATGAAGAAGAGGCTTTTAGGGAAATAAACCGAGAATTGGAACCATTTGAGAACAAACCTAAGCCAAATCTGAATGACGCTAAATCGGTTAATTTGGGAACTGCTGAACAAATAAGGGAAACCAAAATAAGCATTCACAGAGATGGAAAAACTCGAGATGCAATAATCCAACTCTTGGTTGAGTTTAAAGATGTGTTTGCTTGGTCGTATGATGACATGCCAGGACTGAGTGTGGATCTAGTGGTGCATACATTGCCAATTTATCCTGATTGTCCTCCTGTACAGCAAAAGCAAAGAAAGTTTAAAACTGACATCAGTGATAAGATCAAAGAAGAAATCACAAAATAGCTGAAGGCGGGGGTAATCCGAGTGGTCCGATATACTACATGGCTAGCCAATGTGGTTCCAGTGCTAAAGAAAGACAGGAAAACCCGGGTGTGTGTGGACTACTGAGATTTGAATAGGGCAAGTCCCAAAGATAATTTCCCTTTTCCTAACATCCATAGCCTTATTGATAACTGCGCCAAACATGAGATATAGTCCTTCGTGGATTGTTACGCAGGATATCACCAGGTGTTGATGGATGAGGAAGACGCCAAGAAGATAGCTTTCACTACACCCTGGGGTACTTACTGTTATCAGGTCATGCCATTTGGGCTGAAGAATGCCAGGGCAACCTATATGAGAGCCATGACTTCCATTTTCCATGACATGATGCATCAAGAGATAGAGGTGTATGTGTATGATGTAATCATTAAGTCCCGAACTCAAAGTGACCACATGCGAGATTTGAGAAAATTCTTTGAACGATTGTGCAAGTATGATTTGAAGCTGAATCCGACCAAATGTGCCTTCGGAGTCCCATCAGGCAAGCTCCTGGGTTTCATAGTTAGCAGGAGAGGTATCGAGTTATATCCAACAAAAATAAAGGCTATTCGAGATCTACCTCCTCCAAAGACTAAGAAAGATGTGATGAGCTTATTGGGTAGGTTAAACTATATCAGTCGGTTCGTTGCTTAACTAACCACCACATGTGAGCCCATATTCAAACTATTGAAGAAAGATGCAGCAATCAAATGGACATCTGAATGTCAGTAGGCTTTCGACAAAATCAAAGAATATTTGTCAAACCCTCCAGTCTTGGTCCCACCGGAGCCAGGGAGACCTCTCTTCTTGTATCTAATGGTTTTGGAAAATTCAATTGGATGTGTCCTTGGGCAGCATGATATAATCGGCAAGAAAGAGCGGGCAATTTACTATCTGAGTAAGAAGTTCACCAGTTATGAAGCTAAATACACTTTGTTAGAGAGAACGTGTTGTGCTTTGACGTGGGTCGCTCAAAAGTTGACATTATCTTCAAGCCCACACTACCTGCCTCATAACCAGGTTGGATCCTTTGAAATACATATTCCAGAAACAGATGCCCACTGGGAGACTGGCAAAATGGCAAATATTTGCTCACTGAATTTGACATAGTCTATGTCACTCGCATGGCAATGAAAGCCCAGGCGTTGGCGGATCATTTGGCTGAAAACCTGCTTGACGAGGAATACCAACCATTGAGCACATACTTCGCAGAGGAAGAGGTAAATTCGTAGAAGCAATCTCTGAGGACACCCGTGCCTGGAAGATGTTCTTTGATGGAGCAGTAAATGCTAGAGGTGTAGGGATCGGGGCAATCTTGATTTCGCCCAATGGTCAGCACTACCCGGCTATAGCTAGGCTCCGATTTTTCTGCACAAACAATACAGCAGAGTATGAAGCTTTCATCATGGGCATGAATATGGCAATTGACCAATATGTTGAAGATTTATTGATCATAGGAGATTCTGATCTGATTATCCGCAAATCTCAGGGAGAGTGGGGGACTCGAGATGTTAAGCTCATTCCCTATCGGCAACATGTGGAAGATCTCACCAAACGCTTTAAGTCAATAGAGTTCAGGTACATTCCTCGGTGTCACAATGAACTAGCCGATGCACTCACCACTCTAGCTTCAATACTGCCTTACCCCGACAATGCCCATATTGATCCTCTAGATATTCAAATCAAAGAAAAGCACGGGTATTGTAATGCGGTCGAGGTGGAACCCAGCATTCAGCCCTGGTATCATGATATTAAAAGATTTTTTAAAATACAAGAATACCCCGAGCAAGCTACTAGAGATCAAAAGAGAACCATCAGACGGCATGCAAGTGGTTTCTTCTTAAGCGGTGATGTCTTGTACAAAAGGACCCCAGACCTCAATTTGCTAAGATGTGTTGATGCCAAGGAAGACGGAAGAATTATGCATAAAGTGCACGCGGGAGTATGCGGACCTCATATGAATGGTTATGTGTTGGCAAAGAAAATTCTGCGAGCGCGGTATTACTAGATAACCATGGAAAGGGATTGTTTCAGCTTTGTTCAAAAATGCCATCAATTCCAGGTGCACGGTGATTTGATTTACGCAACTCCAACAGAACTTCATCCGATGTCAGCACCTTGGCCATTTGTTGCCTGGGGTATGGATGTCATTGGGCCGATCGAGCCGAAAGCTTCAAATGGGCATAGATTCATATTGGTTGCAATCGATTACTTCACAAAATGGGTTGAGGCCATCACTCTCAAGTCGGTTACCAAGAAAGTTGTGGTAGACTTTGTGCACTCTAATCTCATTTGCCGCTTTGGCATTCCTGCAACTATCATCACCGACAATGCTGCATACTTGAACAGTCGTCTGATGGGAGAGGTATGTAAACAATTCAAGATAACACATAGAAACTCTACTCCTTATCGACCAAAAGCCAATGGTGCCATCGAAGCAGCAAATAAGGACATCAAAAAGATTTTGAGAAAGATGATTCAAAGCTCCATGCAATGGAATGAAAAGTTGCCTTTTGCATTACTCGGGTATCGTACCACAGTACGTACATCAATAGGAGCGACCCCGTACTTGTTGGTTTACGGAATTAAAGCTGTCATACCTGCAGAAGTAGAAATCCCTTCGCTCCGCATAATTGTTGAAGCGGAGATTGAGGACAGTGAGTGGGTTTAACCGGGCTAGAGCAGTTGTCATTAATTGATGAAAAATGGATGGCTGTATTTTATCACGGGTAGTTGTACCAACAAAGAATGGCCCGCGCCTATAACAAGAAAGTGCGTCCCAGGAATTTTGAAGTGGGACAACTCGTGCTCAGATGCATTCTCCCTCATCACCAGGAAGCAAAAGGAAAGTTTGCTCCTAATTGGAAGGGTCCATACATAATCCGGAAGATATTGCCAAGAGGAGCACTGTATCTGGGAGACATCGAAAGAAATGATCCTGAAACAGCAGTCAATGGGGATGCAGTGAAAAGGTACTATGTCTAGGCCTCTTGGGGTGATGGCTTTTGTGTAATTAAGATGATGAAAGATTTCCTTCCCGCTACCCCAAACACTATCAATCCTTCGTAAACCCTTTGAGTCGGTTACACTTCTTTGGCTACCCTCTTTGGAACCCGAAAGTTACAAAAGAAGAAAAAAAATCGAAAAAGAAAAGAAAAGAAATGAAAAAAAAAAAAAAGAAAAACAAAACGAAAACAAAAATAGAAACAAAAATTATCTGCCTGAACTACGTTTGACTTGATTCCAAAAGGATACGTAAGCAGCCTCTCGCTGAGGTTCAGTCACACCAAAACAAAAATCCCAATTCCCTCCAAAAATTGAAACTGAGGCAGATGATATGATGGTCCGGTTATGAATCCACCGAAATGGTTCCAAAGTTGTAGTTCTGCCCAAAATCCTTTTTACCCCAAAGACCTTGTCCAAGTCCTTCTGATCAATTGGCAAAGGCAGGGAAGTGGTAAACGTCATTATTGGAATCTGATACAATTGAAAATGAGAGAAATAAAATAAGAGAGTCTTATCGATGAAAACCATCGGGTACCATAAGGCAATGGTGAGTAGAGAAAATTAAAATGAGAGTCCGCTTAGTGAAAACTCGCAAAGAGCACTATCGGGCGACGGTGAGAAGAGAAATGAGAAAGTTCGATTGGCAAAAACCCACAAAGGGCGCTGTCAACCGGAAAGAAGACATCTCACCACTAAAAAGAGTCTTGTCCAGGTTCCCTGGTTTTGAAATGCAAATCAATGGGTTCGCGAGAAGCTGAAAAAACCCACAAAGGGCGTTGTCAACCGGAAAGAAGACATCTCACCACTAAAAAGAGTCCTGGCCAGGTTCCCTGGTTTTGAAATGCAAATCAATGGGTTCGCGAGAAGCTGAAAAGTTTGTGTGGGTCGGAATCCAGTCCAAGGAGCATGTCATATTTATTTGAAGCCAGCATGCACACCACAGATAAGTCCTTCTTTTTCCCCGAAAGGGACGCTTCTCTTTAAACTCATCCGCTCGCCTTTTGTATATTTCTTCCTTGAATCCCTTTCGATTTAACTCTGATTTGGAATTATTACAAAGAAGAGGTGGCAGGACTGATTCTATAGAGCTCCGCCTGGCAAAAGCCAAAGAAAATACCCAGCCTCAGCGGGTGCGTCAGTCCAATCCCGACTGACCATGGTGGTCGATGCTTTCAAAGAAAGAAAGTCAAAGACAAAGGTCCTAAGAGCAGAATAAAGTGAAAAGTCCAGAGCCCACACGGGCGAGTCACCGTAAAATCCTAAAAAGTTGAGTCATGTCGGTTTGAAAAGAGATTCACCCTCAAAGCCAACAAGCAGAAAAGTTCTCGACGGAAATGGGGCCGGGATCAAGCGATTGGAATGATCAAGGCCACAAAACCAATCACTGTTTCAAACTAAAAAATTGTTCTTTGTTGAAAACAGGCTTAATTCAAAGCAACCGTGCAAGAAGCAGGTGCAATCCAAAAGGAAATGAAATGCGCAAGTGCTGAAACAGCTTTGCAGCAGGAAAACGACCAAAAAGGAAGTATTCCTCCCAAATTCTTTCATGCATTTTGCTAAATAAAAAGGGAAAATATACAAAAAGGAAAACAAAAGAAGACAAAGAAGAAAAGAAATGAAAATGAAAATCTCAAAAGAAAAAAAACAAATCATGGTAGCATAGGACCCCAGTCCTTAAATATCCCAACATAACCCGAGGATCCCCCTGACATAACCCAAGGGGCTTTTCTTTCCAAATCCAGGCATAACCCAAGGATCTCCCTGGCACAACCCAGGGAGCCTTTTTCTTTCCATCCCGGCATAACCCGAGGATCCCCCTGGCATAACCCAAGGGGATTTTTCTTTCCAAAATCCCGGCATAACCCGAGGATCTCCCTGGCATAACCCAGGGAGCTTTTTTCTTTCCAAATCCCGGCATAACCCGAGGATCCCCCTGGCATAACCCAAGGAGCTTTTTCTTTCCAAAATCCCGACATAACCCAAGGATCTCCCTGGCATAACCCAAGGAGCTTTTTCTTTCCAAATCCCGGCATAACCCGAGGATCTCCCTGGCATAACCCAAGGGGCTTTTTCTTTCCAAATCCCGGCATAACCCGAGGATTCCCCTGGCATAACCCAAGGGGCTTTTTCTCTCCAAATCCCGGCATAACCCGAGGATCTCCCTGGCATAACCTAAGGAGATTTTTCTTTCCAAATCCCGGCATAACCCGAGGATCTCTGGCATAACCCAAGGAGCTTTTTCTTTCCAAATCCCAGCATAACCCGTGGATCCCCCTAGCATAACCCAAGGGGATTTTTCTTTTCAAATCTCGGCATAACCCGAGGATCTCCCTGTCATAACCCAGGGAGCTTTTTCTTTCCCAAATCCCAGCATAACCCGAGGATCTTCCTGGCGTAACCCAAGAGGCTTTTCTTTTTTCTTACCCAAATCCCGGCATAACCCGTGGATCTCCCTGGTATAACCCAAGGAGTCTTTTTTCTTTTCATCCCGGCATAACCCGAGGCCCTCTTTTCTTTTTCCGGCATAACCCGATCATTTTTCAGCATAACCTAGATTCATTAACTAGGGTACACAATCCTGATCTAATCGCTTAGATATGTGTCACAACTAACTCATAAAATTTTCCTAGTGAAAACTGGGATAGAAAATTTCGTTCGTTTGTTTGTTTTGGTATCTTAAGCAGGTTGACTTCAAGACATAAGGTGCGAGATGACCAATGGAATAACTCTCAATCCAGAATCAAGAAAAGAACAAAAGAACAAAAAGAAATGAACTCAAATGTGAAGCAGGCAAGGGTGCGGACTGCTCAAAATTTGATTGAAGTCACAAGCTCCGCCGATTTCATTTTGACCCAATACTGCAGAAAGAACTAAACACTTACAGCTTGCGAGCATCAAGATTCAGATCAGAATCCACAGCAAAATCAGCTAAGACTCAAGATCAAGTTTCAAGAGAATTATAGATAGGAATCTTGTAACTCATGGTTGATAGGCATAGCTAGCTTAGCTTTGATTTTCCTTTTGGTGTAATAAGGAGGTCAGCAAGCAGTAGCAGCAGCAACAATAGTGAAATCACAGCTCCTGGTAGTCCCAGCAACCAAACCTTCCATAACCACACTGACCTGATTCCTTTATAGCCAAGGATAAGTAGGCAACCTTTGAAGCAGAGTTCGGTCAGACGGTTTTCAAAATGCTTCTCATGGAGTGCCGAGCAGGCAAAAATCCCTCATATTGCTCATTTATCTTTGCCCGAAAACCCTTCGTGTCTTCGATCAAAGAGGGGCAGCTGTGAGCACGTGATTTTTGCCACGCTTAAGCTACTCCTATAAAATTCCTTAGAATTAGGATTTTTCTTTTATTATTTGAATTTTAGGAATTAATTGCATGATTTTTTGTTTGTTTGCATTTTTGTGGGCATTTTAATTGATATAATTACAAAAAATACAAAATAGTACGCATTTTAATATTACAAAAAATAAAGAAAATAACAAAAATGATTCTTTGCAATTCTACTTTCAGTTTTTAAAATTTGTCTTAATTTTTTTTTAATTAGAAATTAGTTAATTTTACAATTTTAATTAGTATAATTTTAGAGTCAATTTGGGTCTTTTATTTTATATTTTACATTTAATAAAATCAAAAAATAATAAATAAAAAAAGGGGGAGAAAAGGAATTGAATTGAAAATGAATTGTAATTAAATGAAAGAATTGAAACAAACAATGAAAATGAAAAAAGAAGGACAAGCTGTCCTGTCACGTTTTTGGGCCAATATTACCAGCCCAATGCCCCAAGTCGTT